>JARQOD010013698.1:0-14177 GCA_033576555.1 Oophaga sylvatica
GATAAAGCAATTTAATGTCTCAATGCACTTGTACCAAAGCGATTTATAATCGCATGCCTTATAAGTATGTTTGGTGTAGCCTAGGCATATCAGATGTAACAATGCAGTTCACACAATATTCAACGTTATAGTATATTCTTATCAAAGCAGTTCGGTGCCTAAATATACACACTCATATATGGTGTGTTACGTCATATGTACTTATACCAGGGCAATTGATAATCGCATAGCTTAAGCATCTATATGGTGCAGCCCAGGCAGATCAAATACCGTAAACTGCATCAAAAGTACAGCGTTTGGATGCACTCGTATCAGTGTGGTTTTTGTGCCTCAATCTACTCATAACAAGGCGATAGATGGTCGCATGATAAGTATGAAGTGCAGCATAGGCATATCCAGTGCCACAGTCTAATTAGTGGAAGTTTATCGTTCACATACAATCATATCGAAGGCAGTTAAAGTCGCAAACTGACAAAGTGCAAAAAAGTGAAGCGATACTTAGATCCCTCTGTTTTTCAGCCACCACTAAGAATTTATAGCTTTAACGCCCCAACGCGTTTCGCCTTACCAGGCTCATCAGGAGGCCAGATGAAAAGGATTCAGATGTCCTGTGCATGGTGCAATGGTGCAATGGATTTTGGCTTTACTAGCCATATTAGATTATCTATTACTTATTGCTGAAGACACACAAATGTGTCTTCAGTAAAATGGTGCCGGATAGCGCTATGCGCATGCGCGATTCTGACGCGCACTGCTGCCCCGGTCTCCAGCAAGAGAAGCGCTGCTGCAACGCTCCTCCTAGTCAGGTAAGTATGGCGCCGGAGATCGTGGTATGCATCCAGTGTCTATGCGTACCGCGATCTCCGGCGCCACACACACTCCTCATCGCTGGATGCGGTCTTGTGTCTGGAGCCAGACAGCGCAGGCGCATCGCGCTTGCGCAGTCTATAAAGGCTTTCAACAGAGTGACGCTCCCAGCATCATATTATAGATATATATTTGCATTATCTGGCCTTTCCTAACTATTATCGTGATCAAGCCATAACCCTAACAGGTTATTTAAGGTCTGAAACCTTGGTCACAGTTATATTAGCACACAAATCTCCAAGAATACAAAACCTTTGCATGAGCCCATGTTCCTTTTTTGTAATTTTTAGAATGTAAAAAATGAGTACATATTTTTTTTTGCCTAAAATACAAAGGAACTGTGTCATCTCTAACTTTAAGCCTTTTAGAGATCATTTCACCCTCAGCCCCCAATCCTGGTGTCAATGGTCCCCTCACCCCCAATCCTGGAATGCATGGTCCCCTCACCCCCCAATCCTGGTATGCATGATCCCCTCACCCCAATCCTGGTATGCATAGTCCCCCTTCATCCCTTTCATAGGATGTATGGTACCCCCTCAACCCCCAATCCTGATATGCATGGTCCCCTCACCCTTCAATCCTGGTATGCATGGTCCTCTCACCCCCCAATCCTGATATGCATGCTACCCCTCACCCCCTATCCTAATATGCATGGTCCCCTCTCCCTCTATCCTTGTATGCATGCTATCTCTCACCCCCCCATCTGATATGTATGGTCCCTTCACCCTTATTAAACTGCACTCATGCAAAAAAAAAACATTTATACTCACCTTTCTTCCCTGTGCTCCAGCGCTGACCCGTTTTGCCAGAGGCTGGGGGAGGAGTGTGGCGCCGGAGTACGTGCATGCCCATATCGCGCTGTCCAGCACCATATTGCTGAAGACACATAAATGTGTCTTCAGTAAAATGGTGCCGGATAGCGCTATGCGCATGCGCGATTCCGACGCGTACTGCTGCCCCAGTCTCCAGCAAGAAAAGCGCTGCTGCAACGCTCCTCCTGGTCAGGTAAGTATGTAAGTATGGCGCCGGAGATCGCGGTATGCATCCAGTGTCTACGCGTACCGCGATCTCCGGCACCATACACACTCCTCACTGCTGGATGCCGTCTTGTGTCTGGAGCCAGACTGCGCAGGCTCGTTGCGCTTGCGCAGTCTATAAAGGCTTTCGACAGAGTGACGCTCCCAGTGTCATATTATAGATATATATTTTCATTATCTGGCCTTTCCTAACTATTATCGTGATCAAGCCATAACCCTAACAGGCTATTTAAGGTCTGAAACCTTGGTCACAGTTATATTAGCACACAAATCTCCAAGAGTACCAGAACGTTTGCATGAGCCCATTTTCCTTTTTTGCAATTTTTAGAATGTAAAAAATGACTACATATTTTTTTTTTGCCTGAAATACAAAGGAACTGTGTCATCTCTAACTTTAAGCCTTTTAGAGATCATTTCATCTTCAGCTTACTTAACTGTTCACAAGAAGGCTGTGTTTCCATGATCAGGAAACACAGCGCTTTGGACGGAGTGGAAAGTCCGCTCCGTTCAAAGCCCCACCCCCTAGTGAATGCGCGCTGAATCCGGATGTGCTCATTAAACACATCTGGAATGACCACAGCGCTACACAGGCCTGTGTTATTTCCCTTGCGGCGACGCAGCGTCGCCACAGGGGAATAGGACATGCTGCGATCTAAAAAGACGCGCCGCATGTACGTTAACGCAGGTCTGCCGCCTGCGTGTTTTTAAGCATAGTGGAGGCGGGATTTCTTGAAATCCCCTCCACTATGCTGTAACATCTGGACGCTGTGTGTTTGACGCTGCGCCTGCGCACAGCGTCAGACACGAAGCAATTACTGAGTGTTTCCTGACCGTGGAAACACACCCTTACAGTAATTTTGGCCACACTGGGGAGAATGGCAATCTGCATACTTGGTTTCTTACATGCTGACAAGCATATCATTAGCATCAAGCAAAGCTAAGACTATTGGATAGTCATGCTTTAACCCTCTTTACAAAAGCAAATTTTGCGATTTTTTTTTTTTTAACTGTTTCCATAATGAAAACATAAATTGGCTTATGGCAAGGAAAAGTTTTGTGCCCAGCTTGCCACAGCTTTCACCGAGCAGATGCCTGGCAGAGACTTGTCAGACTGGGAGGTTCTTATCTGCTCCTTATTGATTCTAAGCACTACCAACAAGTAAATAAAGAAGGAGCAGCTACCAAAATTTTTTTGTGGCAAATAGAAGCTGCAATGTTGATTTAAAATCATCAAACAACTAAAGGAGTTAAAATGGTTACAGCAGAAAGGGAGTGGTTAGCTCAGCCCCAGGAAATAATGGGAATGTTGTTAGTGTCCTGGACATCCAAGAGTAAGGTGTATACTAAAGAGTCTCCTTTCAAACTGAAACCAGTCAAGCTGTATAGACTAGTTCTTACTAGGAAGTCATTACTGTAAGCAGAAAAGCAGTCAGGACAGCCAGGAGCATCCTAATTTCCTCAAAATAGAAGTGAGAGAGCTACAGCACCAGACTCATCCCCCCTCCACCTCACTGCATGAGCAAGGTATAGTTCTGCTTAGATTAAAACAGTGTGTATGAATAAAAATTATCTGTGAAGAGAAGTCATCTGTAAAGAGACTTTCATATATGTTGATGAAGCACTGCATGAAGAGAAGTGATTATGTGTGATGAAAATAAACTTGAAAAAACCCCTGTGATCAACTTCAGCTTAGAACTGTGTTATAGCTGTGTACCTGTAAACCGTGACCTCCCCTCTTCTGTGAAGGATTATAATTAATGGTCTCCCTGAGTAAGATTTCCCCAGGATTCCAACAATAACTCATGTTTCCTTTGTATCGCCCTCTGATTCTGTTTGTGTGTGTGCAAGTTTCTTGAAGTTTCTTTTTTTACTCTACAACAACCAGTCATACATCAACAAATGAAAATAGATAGTCTTTCCCCATCAGATACCTATATCCCAAACCCTATTGACTTCTGACTTAATAGATTTGATAAGTGGAATGAACTGGCCCAGTTTTCTATTGGTGTACTGACTTGTCCATCCACTAGTAAACTTTCCGAGAGGGTATTCAGCATGGTTGGTAGCATCATTACATCAAAGCAGACAAGGTTGTCCTCAAAATTTTTGGAAAATATTACATTTGTTAAAATGAATACGACATGGATCCATAATGACTTTTACACATCTCAATTTTGATTTCAAAGATTAAATCTGCCATTGCTCATAGTATAGACTGGCTATTTATCACAGCCCTAACAATAACGTTGCCTCTGCTTTCCTGTCTGTTAGAGTTGGGCGAAACAGGTCAGTCAGAATCAAAAGTAGCCGACTTTCGTCAAAGTCGGGTTTCGTTGGCCGAAACACGACCATAGCATGCAGTCGGCCATGCGCTCGGCGGAACGAGCGCCAAAGTCGATTTTCCCAGAATGCTTTCAGTCACCTTTTTTCAGCCAATGAGCAAGGACGTACACTGTGGGCAACGTGATGACAGGGGCAGCGTCCACCACCATCTTAGAGAAGGGCATTGCAGTGATTGGCTTGCTTAGGGGGGCGTTATAGTGGCTATAAAAGCTCTGACCGCCAACAGCCATTTTACTTCTGCCAATCTTAACAGTAGGGAGAGGTTGCTGATGCGGTTTATCAGTAGGGAGAGAGTTAGGGCTGGAAAGAGAAGTTCTTATGTGCTTGTGCTGATAGCAATTGTGCTGCACAGTTAGTGTGCAGTGACAGGGGAGGATTTTCTTGTGTGCAGCAGCGCTGGTTATTAGGCTGCACTAATAGCTGTATTGCTGTGTGTACACTGCTGTGCAGACTGCTTTTTACACAGCACAAATACTTTTATTCTTTTTTTCTGCACAGTTACCGATCGGTCATTTTTTCCCACACCGTATAGAGCTGTAAGCTCCTCACACACTACCGCGTACCAGCTGGTATCACGGACAAATACATGCTGACTATCTGTGTGTGTCTCCGGAAATATATACGGGGATTTCAATTTTCCCCTACACCATATACAGCTGTACGCTTCTGATACAGTACCGTATATCTGCTCTTTGTATTACTGTCAAATCCGTACTGTGTGAGCATCTGTGTCTGACTCCGGAAATATATGGATCCGGAGCATCATGAATAGTGGTACGTGTTAAAGGGGCCTACAGAAACTCTTTCGCCGGGGCCCACGAAAACCTGGAGCCAGCCCTGTCCCCCCCTACAACTTTAGCCAAATAACCCCCAGTTTTCAATGCGTTACTATTATTATAAAGTAAATGAAGGTTGACAAGCTTAGGTAATAAGAATTTATTTCGTTGTCATTGAAATGGGCACTGTAGGTGTGTTTACTGTCATCCTCTGACTGCCGACTTTTCTTCCCCATTGACTTGTATTGGAGTCGGGTTTTCGTTTCCGACTTGACCTTTTCCGTTAGTCAGCCAACTTCGATCGACTCGACTTTTGAGAAAGGCGGGTTTCACGAAACCCGACTCGACCCTCAAAAAGGCAAAGTCGCTCATCTCTACTGTCTGTTATTTTCCATGTTGTCCTGTTGAAGTGGAACTGCCCCTATAAAGTCAGACATCAGCAGTAGTGTTGAGCGATATTGCTCGATATCTAAAAATATCGTATCGAAATTGTATCGCCGATAGCACTAAATATCGTCGATATCCGATTCCGATTGCGGAAGTCCAATGTAAGTCTATGGGAACAAAATATCGAAATTAAAAAAAAACATTCTTGCCTTGTTGGTTAATTGTACATGAAGGAAAACAACAAAGACTAATGTAGAATGTATTGGGGGAGGTTGAGGAGACAATAAAGGCATACATGTATAACCCAATGCATTGGAATAGCATTAATATATATTTTTTTTGGAAATACGTTTGGATTGACTAACAAATTGACAATGTTGTTAACCTTTTTTCTATTTTGGCAAATATGTATGTTTCACAACTTCCATGCTCTTCACCTTTTTAACTTTTGCCAGTGCCACACTTTCTCCTTCATAATCTTCAGCAGCAGCATCATCTTTCTCATCAAATTATTCTTCATCTTCACCTTCTTAATCTTCTTCATAAACTTCTTGCTATTCATGTTTTTGTTTACATTACTCATATTGTTATTATTAAACTAATTAATCTTCTTCATATTCAAATTCTTCATCTTCTTCCTCTTCATCTTCTTCATCATATTCTTATTTGTGACAGAGATTCCTGTACTTGTAATCTGTAAAAGTATGAATTGTTCATCCTTCCGTTCTTGCTGTCACAAAAGATTTAAATTACAACAGTATTTGTCCGTGTTCAGTTTAGCCTGCAGCAGCAGGCATTTTCCAGGGGCACCACGAGGAGGAACGGACTCACCCCCATACACTGCTTAGTCTTCTTCTGCTTAGAATTTAGAGCATATATTTTGCTCTTCATTTTGGTCTTATACTTCATGTTCTTCTGTTTTTTGATCTTTTGCTTATTGTTCTTCTGTCTCTTGTTCTGTATCTTGTAGTTTGTCTTAACCTTCTTTGTCCTGTTGGTGATCTTCTTCTGGGTAATCTTTTATTTTTTCTTTGTGATGGTGTTCAGGCTGGTTGGCTTCATGCTCGTCGTCCTTGTTGTCGTCATCTTCTTCTGGGTGGTCTTTAATGTCGTCTAATTTCCGAGAAACAGCTGACGTTACTGGAACCCTGACGGGTATCAGATGGAGCAAGAGACAATGGAAGTAACGAGGACCAGCTGACTGTGCTGGACCCCGGACGGGTAGCAGAAGGAAAAGAGGCAATGTCACAACCGAGTACCAGCTGACGTTACTGTGACACGGTTACTAAGCAGGAGGTACCTGTGCTCCAAAGCACTACCAAGGACCAGCAGACGTTGCTGGAACTCGGATACGGAGATGGAGGCACCTAGGCCAAAGGCACTGGGGAGAACCACTTGACGGTACTGGACCCCGGACGGGTAGCAGAAGGAAAAGAGGCATGTCACAACCGAGTACAGCTGACGTTACTGTGACACGGTTACTAAGCAGGAGTACCTGTGCTCCAAAGCACTACCAAAGACCAGCAGACGTTGCTGGAACTCGGATACGGAGATGGAGGCACCTAGGCAAAGGCACTGGGGAAACCAGTTGACGGTACTGGACCCGGACGGTAGAAGAACGCACCCATGAAAATGTAAGTTGACAGGACGCAAGCCGTCCGCAGTTACCGAATCACACAGTCCTACAGTGGGTGCTTATCCTATTGTCACAATGGAAACCGCCTTTATTTACATATCCCACAGCACACATAGGAATCACCTAAACTGCAGGCACCATAGAGTCGGCTAACCCGAATGCAACACGACAGCACAACTTATTGGAGGATAATTGACGTTCACACTGCCAGGAAACAGCTGTCGTGCTGTAACCAGGCTGGCCAGGAGTCAGTACCCCTGCCAATTACTTACGAGCAACAAATGGCGGTGTTGTAGCCCAGGGAGTAGAGTTCAGGTGGTAGAAAGATGAACATAACAGGAGACATGGAAAACGTTGCCAAACAGTTATTTAATCTGAAAACGGACAGGCAAATTCAGGTGAGATCCATGCCTTGTTCATTTTCAGAAAAGTAAGCCGGTCTACATTCCCTGAGGATAGTCGCATGCGACGGTCTGTTACTACACCACCTGCAGCACTAAAGACACGCTCAGATAATACACTGGCAGCAGGGCAAGCCAGCACCTCCAATGCATACTGGCTAAGCTCTGGCCATGTATCCAACTTAGAGACCCAAAATTTGAAAGGGGAAGAGGCATCTGGGAGTACACTTAGAGGGAAAGCCAAGTAGTCTGTCACCATCTTACGGAAACGTTTCTTCCTGGTGACTGGAGCCGTCTCGGATGGTGTAGACCTTGCTGGCGCTGTCACAAAACTTTGCCACATTTGTAACATACAGTTCTTGCCCTGTGCAGAGGCGCTGCTTCTGATCCCTCTTGTTGTAGAGGTGTGTACACTGCCTGGACGCACAGAGCTGCTTTGTAAAGCAGTAGCAGCAGCAGCACCTCTCTCGGCTGGAATGTACAACAGTATGGATTGCACCAGTGTGTCTTGGTACTCCTGCATTTTACGGTCCCGGTTCACCGGTGTGATGAGGGTTTGTAAGTTGTCCCGGTAGCGAGGGTCTAGGAGGGTGTACACCCAATAATCTGACGTGCTGAGAATGTGGGCGATGCGGCGGTCGTTTCTCAGGCACTGAAGCATGAAATCAACCATGTGCTGCAGACTCCCAACTGGCCAACAAAGGCTGTCCTCTGGAAGAGGCGTCATCTCTGTCTCCTCTGCATCACCCCACCCTCACTCTACATACTGACTAGAGCGTTGTGTACCTCCCTCTGTAGGGATTTCTTCCTCCTCCATTGACTCCTCCTCCTCATCCTCCTCACAAAGTGAGCCCTGCCCAGCCCTTTGTGAGGAACCACGTTGCGCTGACTGTCCTGAAGGTAATTGAATTTGTGACTCCTCATCCTCCACCTCTTTCAAAACCTCTTCCTTTAGTGCTTTCAGTGATTTCTGAAGCAGGCAGATAAGGGGTACAGTCATGCTGACTAGTGCATCATCTGCACTCGCCATCCGCGTTGAGACATCAAACGCACGCAAAACGTCGCAGATGTCGTTCATAGAGGCCCACTCAGTAGTGGTGAAGTGTGAACAGCGCAAATTGCGAGTTGATTGCGCCTGTTGCAGCTGATACTCCATTACTGCTGGCTGCTGCTCACACAACCGCTCCAACATATGTAACGTGGAATTCCACCTGGTGGGTACGTCACATATGATGCGATGTTCAGGAAGGCGAAATCTGACTTGCAGAGCTGCAATGCGCGATCTGGCCATGCTGGAACGTCGCAAGTGAGCGCACTCTAGGCGGACCTTGTGCAGCAGTGCATCAAGATCCGGATAGTCCCTCAAAAAACTCTGCACGACCAAGTTGAGCACATGTGCCAGACATGGTATGTGAGTGAGGTTGCCAAGGCCCAGAGCTGCCACCAGATTTCGGCCATTGTCACACACTACCAAGCCTGGCTGGAGATTAGCTGACAAAAACCACACATCGCTCTCCTGCTTGATGGCATCCCAGAGCTCCTGCGCTGTGTGGCTTCGATTCCCCATGGGAATTAATTTCAGTACGGCCTGTTGAATTTTGGCCACGGCTGTGCTCATATCGTCGCAACAGGTAAGCGTTCACGGGTCCATGTGGAGGTATACCGTGACGGCTCGTGCAGCGATGATTCTGAGGAACTGGAGTAGGAGGAGGAATCAATGTGCACAGACTGGATTCCTGCAATCCTTGGAGTTGGCAGAACACGTACAGCGCCACTGGCAAGATCTGTACCCGGCTCCACAACATTGACCCAATGGGCAGTGAGGGAAAGGTATCGTCCCTGGCCATGGGTACTGGTCCACGCATCGGTGGTCAGGTGGACCCTGCTACTGACGGCGTTTAGTAGCGCATGTTTAATGTTTCCCTCGACATGTTTTTGCAGAGCAGGGACAGCTTGCCTGCTGAAATAAAATCGGCTTGGCACATTATATTGTGGGACTGCCAATGCCATAAAGTTCCTGAAACTGTCAGTCTCCACCAGCCTGAATGACAGCATTTCAAGGGACAGGAGTTTTGCAAGGCCAGCATTCAGAGCCTGTGCTCGTGGATGGTTTGCCGAGTATGGCCGTCTTTTATCCCATGTCTGTGTTACCGATGGCTGTTTTTTGTTCTGGGAGTGTGACGATGACTGTGAACTTGCTGCAGTGGGTGGAATAACAGTTTCTCTATGGACAACAGTGACCGAGGTTCTTCCATGGAGATCCTGTGAGGAAGCCGAAACAGGTGTGTGAGAGCTGGAGGTAGAGGCTCGAAGATGACCTAAAGATGTAGGTGCTGCTGTAGGTTGGCCTACATCTCCAGTGTGTCTTTGGAACTCAGCTACGTGCTTTGTCCGTACATGTGTCCACATATTTGTGGTATTCAGGTTCCTGATATTTTTACCTCTTTTAACTTTTTGCTTACACAGCTTGCATTGAACATAGCAAATATCATGTACAAGTCTGTCAAAAAAGGACCACGCAGTGCAAGTCATGGGAGCGCCAATTTTGACAGTTCTAAGAGAACTGCTCCCAACAGGTGCCAAACTGGAGGCTACAGGCAAGCGAGTCTGTAGCCTACCTCTCCCTCCTCTTTGTACCGTTGGGACAATCTCTTCCTCAGAGCTGCTCCCACCACCTTCCTGTTGCTCACGCCATGTTGGGTCTCGGACTTCATCATCTCCACTACCCTCTTCCAACACCTGCTGCTGTTGGATGGTCTGGGCAGCACCATGCTCCACAAAACCTGGCACCTGAGTCTCATCATCATCATAAGATGCGTTCTGCGGTGTGCTGTCCATCGGCACTGGCTCACCCGCCTCTTCAGATTGAGAGAGACACAGCTGTTGCGCATCACTGCATACTCCCTCTTCTTCAAATTGCAGAATGCTGCTTGCCTGTGCCCGTGTTTGCGAGCCAACAGATTCTGAGAACAGAAGCAGAGACTCAGCTGGCTCCTGTACAGAACTCTCTGACTGCCTTGGCAATTTGACAGGCGGTGAACAAACAGATGGTTGCTCAACAGTGTTGTGTTCCTGAGAGGAGGTGGAAGGAATTGAAGTCGATGCATTGGCTGCCATCCAACCAACAACGGCTTCAATTTGTTCTTCCCGCAGCAGGGGGGCACGCCGAGCTCCTACCAAAGTGCGCATAAAGGAATGCTCACGGGGATAAATGGTGGATGCTGTGTCACTGAGGGCGGCAGCAGACACAGAATCCCCACGTCCTCTCCCTGCTGAAACTCCACGGCCACGACCACGTGCCTTACTCACTGACTTCTTCATCTTGGTAGATTGAGAAAGAAAGTCAGAAAAGTTATAAGGCCTAAGTGTGGTTATTACGCAGAGACTGAAGTGAACACTGAAACACAACTGTTCACAATCTGTGAAAGGCTACTCCTTTGTCTACTTCTATAGTGTTTGCAACCAATGTATTGGATACGGATGGAAGCGCGTCACACTAATAGTTAAATTGCATGGAGCTGCAAGAATTACACTGAAGGAAAAAAAAATGTCTGTGAGTGACATGTGCAGATGCCTACAGACAGCGTTGCATGCAGAGCAAACTGCAGCGTCACCTGCACTCACACACACCTTGCAGAGCTGTTAAAACAACACTGCAGGCAAAAGGAAGCTTTACACAGCGGTTGGTGCTAGCCTGCCTACAGCACAGTACACTAAATCGCAATCTCTAACTGTCCCTCAGAGTCAGCACAGCAGCGTTCTGTCCCTTACTGAATTCACAGCACAGTGACGCTAAAATGGCGGCGGCGCCTTTTATAGTGCATTCTGACATCATTTCAGCATCCAATCACAGCCATGCCATTAGTTAACATGACCGCAGCAGTACAGGATGTGCCCACACTTCTTAGGATTCCTCATTGGCTGACTAAAATCACATTGCCTCGCAAAGAATTATGGGAACTTCCGATTCCGGTATTCGATAAGACGAAAATATCGAAACTAATTATCGAAAGGCCGATAGAGCTAATATCGGCCGATAGCCGATATTTGCATTATCGTATCGCTCAACACTAATCAGCAGTATTTTATGTTCCAAAAATTGCTGCTCATAGTAACATGGCTCCTCTACAGCCAAATATTTCCTGTCTGCCCGTTATGTTCCATATTCTACTCCTACTGCCACATTTATCATTGTGGCTCCCATTGCAACTATACTGTCAAACATCTTCTGCCTGTTTATCAGGTGATACAATAGTGCTGTTGCTGAAAAGGAACCCTAAAATGCAAAGGGTTAAAGTAACAAAAAGCCTAAAACTGCTTGAAAGAAAGGAATAAAAAAAACCTGGAGGCAGTGGGGGTTATTTTTTATACACGTAAAAAGTCACTGTATTTCTATTTTCCAAACAGCAAACCTAAACCTGTTGCTGTTACCCAAAAAAAGATCATTCTTAATCAGCTTATTAAAAAGTCATTGCATTCCCAAGCAAACCAGCAGGCTTCTTCCAAAAAGGACCAATTGGATTTTTTTCTTAAAAAAAAAAAAGCATGAACACTGGACAGTGCAGTGTCTTATTATTAGAGCTGAGCGGTGTTCAAATCGAACTGTTCGCCAATCTCAAATTCGAGCTGTTTTGGGCGGTGTTCGAGCCGGTCGACGAACCCGAACGATTTGGAAAAAATCCGGCTGTTCGAGGTTATGTTCGATAACTGTTCGTGCACCAAAATCGTAACTGGATTTTTTCACAGTAATGCTGATAATCACTGTTAAAACACAGTTTGAGTGTACAGCGGGGCGGGGGAGGGGCATGGGATGGATCTCTGCAGAAATAATGAAGATCTCCTTTTTTTTTTTCTCTTTCCCGCATTTCCAGTGGGAGGTGCAGTCTGTCAGCCTATCAGCAGCGCACACACGGAGCGAAATGCTTTTTTTTCACACAAGCAAGGGCATGTGTCATTGGCTGTGTATGTCACATGTCCTTGCCCTATAAGACCCAGCCTTTTTCCCCGTCGCCACCATTTTCTCACTGCTGCAGCAGAGTGTTAGACAGCACTGCTGCTGCTGTTGGCGCTATATTGTGATGTGTAACTGCGAATTGCAAGCAAATTTTCTGTGAAATAGACAGGAAGGTTTAGGGAGTAGGGACTAGTTTGTAATTGCAGCCCATTTGAAGGCTAGGTTGCAGCAGTTCCTAGCACTTTTAGCAGGCAGGTCTGAGCTCTTAAATAGACAGATAGGTCAACTTGGGAGTAGTGACTATTTGTAATTGCAGCCCTTTTGAGGGCTAGGTTACATCAATTCCTATCACTTTTTGCCAGCTCCACCAGCGTTCAAATAACTACGAATTTTTAGCTGCATCTTGCCTGGAAAATAATTTTGGGCATAGTAGTGTGTGGTACTCATTCTATTAGGCCATCTATACAAAGCTCCACCAGCGTTCAAATAACTAGGAATTTTAAGCTGCATCTTGCCTGTAAAATAATTTGGGGCATAGTAGCAGTGTGTGGTACTCATTCTATTAGGCCATCTATACAAAGCTCCACCAGCGTTCAAAAGATACGAACTTTTAGCTGCATCTTGCCTGGAAAATAATTTGGGGCATAGTAGCAGTGTGTAGTACTCATTGTATTAGGCAATCTATACAAAGCTACACCAGCGTTCAGATAACTATGAATTTTTAGCTGCATATTGCCTGTAAAATAATTTGGGGCATAGTAGCAGTGTGTGGTACTCATTCTATTAGGCCATCTATACAAAGCTCCACCAACGTTCAAATAGCTACGAATTTTTAGCTGCATCTTGCCTGGAAAATAATTGAGGGCATAGTAGCAGTGTGTTGTACTCATTCTATTAGGCCATCTATACAAAGCTCCACCAGCATTCAAATAACTATGAATTTTTAGCTGCATCTTGCCTGTAAAATAATTTGGGGCATAGTAGCAGTGTTGGTACTCATTCTATTAGCATCTATACTAGCTCCACCAGCTTTCAAATACTAATAATATTTAGCTGCATCTACCTGAAATAATTTTGGCATAGTAGCAGTGTTTGGTACTCATTCTATTAGGCCTCTATACCAAGCTCCACCACCTGTGTATCTAATAAAATTGTTTTACTGCTTCTAACCCAGCCAATCCTTTTGGGCTAGTACCACAGTTTGGCCACTCAGCTCTGCATGGTTTCCATATATCGTTTTTTGTGCAAACAACTCCAGAGTTGTCAATTAGGAGGGGAGGGTGGGGAGAGGGATTAACCAGGGCGCATGGTAGCAGCTAAACTAGTGAGGAAGGTGCGGGAGCCCAGGAAGAAGTGGAGGACGAACTGGCGATGGGCATGGAAGACTCATCAGATGAGGGAGACCTTGATCACATTTCTGTTGTGCGAGGTTGGGGGAGAGGGCAGAGGAAGGAAGCATGATTCGTACCTCGCCACCAACACAACAGGGACTTGGTGCTTCTGGATGCGCAAGACACATGAATGCCTTCTTGCTTCACTACCTACAACATGACCCTCGAATTGTCAGAATTCGAAATAATCCTGACTACTGGGTAGCCACACTCTTAGATCCCCGGTACAAAAGTAAATTTGTCGAAATAATTCCTGCCATAGAAAGGGATTCACGCATGCAGGAGTATCAGCAGAGACTGTTGCATAATCTTACATGTGCTTTTCCACAAAACACCAGTGGTGCACATAGTGAATCTCACAGTTCTAACTTGCCAACCGCGGGAC
>JARQOD010013699.1:0-14168 GCA_033576555.1 Oophaga sylvatica
CGGAGGAGGAGCAACCCCTTTTTTTTATTTTAATTAGTGTCACCCCTAGGGGCAGAACTCACCCACAGCCCCTTTTCCCCCCCAAGGGAAAAAAAAGGGGAAAAAAATTTTGGGTTTTTAAACATACTTAAAAAGATACCTCTCGACAGCTACAAAAACCTCTCGACAGCTAAGATCCCTTTCTCGACAGCTACAGATCCCTCCGACAGCTACAGATCCCTTCGACAGTACAGATCCCTCTCACAGTACAGTTTACCTCTCGACAGCTACAGTTTAACCTCTCGACGGGTTTCAGATACCTCTCGACAGCTACAGATACCTCTCGACAGCTACAGATACTTCAAACAGCTCCCAGATACCTCTCGACAGCTACAGATACCGTAAAAACCCCTTCATGTTTAACCCGCCCCCCCAAATTTTTCCCACAAAAAACTTGGAAAACTCTTTGGACTCGTGTAAACCCGGGTGTTTAATTTGGCCGTCTGCTCTGTGCCCCCCCATCCAGCTTTGTGCCCCCCTCCTCCTGCTCCATTATCCTTTTCCTGCTCCGTGCTTTCCATCCTCCGCCGCCCTGCCCCGTGCTCCCCCATCCAGCTCTGCATCCCCCATTCTCCTCTGTCCCCCACCCCCGGCCTGCTCCGTTCTTCCGTCCCCCCCCCGTTCTGCTCCGTGCTCTCCGTCCCCCCCCCGTCCTCCCGGGGGCTCTCAGTCCCCCCCCCTTTTGCTGTGCTCTCTGTCCTCCCCCCGTTCTGCTCCGTGCTCTCCGCCCTCCCCCCGTTCTGCCCCGTGCCTCCGTCCCCCCCCCCGTTTTTGCTCCGGGGCTCTCCTTTCCCCCCCCCCCCTTCCTGCTCCTTTGTCCTTGTCCTCCTCTATGTCCCCCCATCTTCCCCCCATCATACTCCCCCTCCCCGTGCCATCGCTGAACGTCCCGGCCGGAAAATCCTGCGTTCCCCCCGGCTTCCTGAAAGCTCTCCAGCGCGACGTAATACCGCTCATTAAGGCCATGAATAGGGGAGGCCACGCCTATGGGAGGGGCGTTGCGTCCATATTACTGACCTTAATGAGGGGGGTATTCGCCCACCGCTCAGCGCGGGAAAGAGCTGCAGGAAGCCGGGGAGAACGCAGGATTGCAGGGCGTTCAGCGATGGCACGGGGGAGGGTGAGTATGATGTCCCACCCAAACCGGCCCCTGCCCGCACCCCCTCCCCCGCGGGTTTTTCCCCCTATGACTCATGTATAACCCGAGGGGGCATTTTCAGCACAAAAAAAAGGTGCTAAAAAATCCGGCTTTTTACACGAGTATATAGGGGTACCTCTGGGACAGCTACAGATCCCTCTCGATAGCTACAGATACCTCTCGATACTATAGATACATAGATAAATAAGATAGATATATACCCCTACACATTTTATATATATATATATATTCTATTATCTATATCGAATATGCTGCATGCCTGCAAAATGCTGCAATTTAAAACGGTCACAGCATTTGGGGGTTTTTAAGTGACATGAGCGGCGGTGCACAGCCCCCTTTGTGCGCGGGAGTCGCCATGACGTATTTTTACTGAATCGGAAGTATTTCCCCGACTATGGATATACATTTGAAAGTGTCGGGGGCGTTGTTAAACGCTAGAAAAAACTTTTTTTACCTGTGAAAATTTCTGGTTGGAAAGTCCTGGCTGGCCATCTGTAAATGGCTGACTCATAGATATGAAACCCTGGGTTAGAGGCCCTTTGAGAAAATGGCGGGGGACACTACATTTTTGACTGGCTTACTATTTGGCATATTTCCTTGACTCATGCCCTAAAGGGCCCAAAATGCCTCTTGGTTTCTGGCGTCCCCCAGGGTTGTTTTTCCCTTTGGGCCCTTTTCCCCACGCCCTTTGGGGGAAATACGGTCAATGTAGGGGAAGAGCTAAAAGTTGAGTAAAAAACTTTAAACATCACAAGCACAAAAAAATTTCTTGACCCCAAAAAAAAAGTAGCATAGTTCAAAAGTTAGCAAAAAAGCATGTTGAAAAAAGATGGCCAAAAAATCTTTCAATGTCAGTTTGCAGACCCAAAAAACACTTGCCTTACACTAAGGGGGTTCTCGAATAAAAAAAAAAAAAAAACCCGCATTACAATTCTGATGGAGAAGAGTACTTTGAATACCTTTTTTTTTTGTTTTTAAGCCTATGTGTCATATAGATATATGGCAAACAAATAATGATTTAATAGCAAAGTTGGGGGAGATTCTGGGCCAAAAAACTCAATTTATACATGAAAAAAAAATCTGGGGGGAAATCCAGATTAAAAAAAACATGTCCCCCTTTTGGTTACTCCAGTAGCATATATATTTTATTCAGGGTTAAAAGGGAATTTTAAGTATTTGATCCCCCTGGAAACAAGACTTAATAAATTAGTGGCCCAAAACCCCCTTTTTGGCAAGCACAACAGTCGTTTTCTGTAGTTGATGGGTTTGCGCACTTGTCAGGAGGAATTTTTGGGCCAAACCTCTTTGCAGGGTCATCTCTAAACTTAAGATTTTGAGGGGTGGCGATGGCCAACTCGGAGTTTCCAAATCCCTTCATAAGTTTTCTATGGGTTTAAAGGGTTTGGGGAAATGGCTAGGCCCCCCATGATCTTAATCGGCTTCTTTTTTAGCCTCTCCTTTGTTGGGCCCTTTGGGTGTATGTTTTTTGGGGCCCTTGTCTTGCTGGAAGAACCCCGCCACGACCCATTTTAAAGTCCTGACGGAGGGGAAAGGGGCTTATCACTCCCGATTTTACGGTACAAAGGCTCCATCCCTTTTCCCATTGTGGGTGAAGTAGTCCTGTGCCCCTAGCAAGAAAACCCCCAAAAAAAATGTTTCCACCTTAAAGTTGACAGTGGGGACGGTGTTTTTGGGTCGAGGCAGCATTTTTTCTTCCTCCAAATTAAAGGCGAGTGGAGTTAATTCCAAAGAGCTAATTTTGGCTCATCTGACCAATCACCTTCTCCCAATCACTAACGGAAACATCCGGGTGTTCATCGGCAAACTTCAGGGCGGGGCCCGCCATGTGCCTTCTTGAGCGAGAGACCTTTCAGGCATGCAGGGGTTGTAAAACCCTTTCGGCTTTAAAGTGTTACCAATTTGGGTTTTTTTGGTGACTGTGGTCCCAGAGCCTTGAGTTATTAACAATTTCCCCTGTAGGTTTTTTGGCTGATCTCTCATCTTCCTCAAGTCAAGGGCACCCCAACGAGGTGAAAATTTTTCATGGTGCCCCAAAATCGTTTTCAATTGACAGTCATTTTTCATTTCTTCAATTTTTTTTTTTCTATTGCACCAACAGTTGTTTCCTTCTCATCCCGGGTCATTAAATATGGTTTTGTGCCCCTTCCAGCTTTTGGCAGGTTTATGATCTTGTCCCTGACATTCTTACAAAAACCCCTTTGGTTTGCCCCGTTGTAGAGGTTAGGAAGGGGTTTCCCCAAAAATACAGTCCCCGGGCCACATGCATTCGCCGAGGACATTTATCCCGGCCCCTCCCACCTTGAAGTCACTACAGTTCAATGCCGACTGGTCCCTTTTTTCGCGGGCAGAACTACAAGGCGGTGAGGAAAAACTTTCGGCTTTTGTAGGGGCACAGATGATGTGATTGTCACTTTAAGCCCCCTGGGCCAGAAAAGACGGAGGGCAACAGGAGCCTCTTTGAGCAGCGGGGGACATTTGGGGGGTATGATATTTAATATATAAAATTTTTTTTTTTCACTGGGGCCCCGGGCTATCATGCGGGGCCTATGCTGCCTATTGGGGAACCAAAGATGCCTATTGGGACATTTTTTATCCTTAGGCCCTTTCACACCCGTTTTTTTGTATCGGATAATCCGTCGAACACCTAAAGGGACAGACCCGGGCACTGAAATAAAAAAAACTGATGCAACGGATCCGTTTTTTTGTGGATCCGACCTGAACTTTTAAACCCGGGAAAAAGAGGTTTTGGATTCCGGAGACACGGGAAAAAGTAAGTTATATAGCCCTGATTTCCAGAATCCATCAACTTTTGACGGATTGCAAAAAAGTTGATCCGGTTTTCCATTCTTCTATTATTTCCGGGCCTGATGCCCCGCTTCAGGCACTAGCAGGCGGCCCCGGTAAACAAAAAAAAACGTTGCATGCACTGTTTTGCCGGGCCCCCGGGAAATGTACTTCCGCCGGATCCGGACAAAAACGGATACAACAAATGACATCGGGGCACGCCCGGCGCTAATGAAAGTCAAGGGAAAAAAAAAACACATCCGGTACCGATCCGTTTTTTTAGCAACACGCCGGATCGTGCCTGAAGTAAAAAAAGGAGTGTGAAAGCAGCCTAATGGGGACCTATCCTGCCTATTGGGGACACTTACCTGCCTATTGGGGCCCAAATGTAGCCTACTGGGAACATTTACCTGCCTTTTGGGAAACCCCAATGCTGCCTATTGGGGACATTTACCTGACTATTGGGAACCAATTGCTCCCTATTGGGGACCAATGCTGCCTATTGGGGACTCTCCCACCACACCAGTCTGAGCCTGAGGTAAAAGCGGAGTTCCACCAATATTTTGCACTGATGAGGATGAAATGTATGGATTGGCAAGGCTGCATTGATGGGCACTGATCAGACTGCATTGATGGGCAGTGCAGTCTGTATGTCTCTGTGTGGGCAATTTTTTTGCTGGTACATTGTTTTTGTAGCGCTGTATATATATATTGGTAGTTTACTAATAGCAATGTGAATCCCTAGGAAACAAGGATATCCAGAGAAAAATTGCTTCACTTGTTACGACTAGCAGTAACAAACATGGAAAATATTGTTTGTATTTGTTCCTGTTTTGTTTTTGTTTTTTACTTCAAAATAAGATCTGTGCAGTGTGCATAGGAATTTGTTCATCGTTTTTTTTAAACTATATTTCAGCCTCCAATGGTCTGAGGGGGCAGTCAACTGGCCCCGTTTAAAAAAAATTTCAGGACCCCTGGGTTCGAGTCTGACTGACTGAGTCTGTGGACAGGAGTCTTTTATAAAGGTGACTGTGTAAGACAGCAGTCTAAAGGAGTTGATTAGGAGCGTCAAACTGGTCTGTAGGAGCCAGATTTTTTAATGGTTGGTAGGGGGATCAAATACTTACCGTATTTCTCAATGCTAAATGCAAAACATTTATAAAATTTATACAGTGCTATTTTAAGGATTTATTTTTGATTATTTTTATCTCTCAATGCTAACATTAACCTACCCATAAATTATAGACTGTTCAAGTCTTTGTCAGTGGGCAAACTTACAAAATCAGCAAGGGATCAATAATTATTCCCTTCACTGTACTTATTTGGTGACCCGTCTATGGCTAACTAAGAAGAGAACTTGAAAAAGCTGAGATAGATTTGCAGTTCACCAAGATGTATATTCTGACGGAGATTTATGCAGCAGGATACCCTCATAATTTAGAGCAGTGGTCCCCAAGCTGGGCTAAGAGCCCATGAGGTCTGGCCCACAGCAGTCTGGCGTTTTTAGCATCAAATCTAGCGAACTGTTATGAAGAGTGGTAGTCTCCAGATGATGACTTTTCTGTGTAGCCCTGCACAGAAGAGATCTGGATTAATATATACTGGCAGGGTAGGGGCAGAGAAGGAAGATATACATGGTGAGGTGGAGATGGGATATTGCCAGTTAGAATGGTGCTTGAAGCTGGATGCAATATTTGTGGAGGCACTTGACTCGAGAATACTGAATAGCAGTAAAGTGGGAAGCTCAAGATATACAGTAGCTATACTGCCATAAGTGAGAGGGGCTCAGGGTCTGTGTGCTTTCTGTGGTGAAGCTTTGGCTGTCATTAAACAGGTATGGGGAAATCTGGGTGTCACTACTGTGGGGGGGGGGGGAGTCAGTGGATGTGGTTCATGTCCATCTGTCAGCACTATAAAAGGTGCTCAATATGCCTCTTAAGGTAAGAAACTTGAGGACCACTGGGGCTAGAGACATTACATATGTTCTATGAGCTACTGCACATCTCTCCTTGACACAATGCCAAAAGGGTGACCTCTCTATAGAACCAATCAGAAGAGTCTTTACGATCCATTGGAAACTACAAGACAATAAGCTTTTTTCCCAAATTTAAGTTCACAATAGCTTTATAAGCTTAATCATTTGTAATGTTACCTGCAGTTGGTCCATTGGCCTGTCCAAAGTAACTTGGTGGAGGCATTGGCGGCATGACCAAATTTAAAAGGAATTGGAATGTTCATTGCAGTTACGTGACTGGGTCCAGAGCTAATCATGCCAATCTGATCATGGGTTTGAAAGTACATGTTTGAGGGTCGAGCTAAAAGAAAAGGTTAAAACACAAATTAGAATTATAGTTGAAAATTATTTCAATCACTGGTTTCGATATGCAGATAGTCTCTTCAGAGAGGAAGAAGATTAGAACTCTAATGCCATCTACAGTCATGGCCAAAAGTTTTGAGAATGACACAAATATATATTTTCACATGATCTGCTGCCCTCTGGTTTTTATGTGTGTTTGACAGATGTTTTTATCACAGACAGAAATATAATAATTGCAAACATATGAGTAACAAAAGCTTATATTGACAGTTACAATGAGTTAATGCAGCAAGTCAATATTTGCAGTGTTAACCCTTCTTCTTCAGGACCTCTGCAATTCTCCCTGGAATGCTCTCAATCAACTTCTGGACCAAATCCTGACTGATAGCAGTCCATTCTTGCACAATCAATGCTTTCATTTTGTCAGAATTTTTAGGTTTTTGTTTGTCCACCCGTCTCTTGATGATTGACCACAAGTTCTCAATGGGATTAAGTCTTGGGAGTTTCCGGCATGGACCCAAAATCTCTATGTTTTGTTCCCTGAGCCATTTGTTTATCACCTTTGCTTTATGGCAAGGTGCTCCATCATGCTGGAAAAGGCATTGTTGATCGCCAAACTGCTCTTGGAGGGTTGGGAGAAGTTGCTCTTGGAGGACATTCTGGTACCATTCTTTATTCATGGCTGTGTTTTTAGGCAAGACTGTGAGAGAGCCGATTCCCTTGGCTGAGAAGCAACCCCACACATGAATGGTTTTCAGAATGCTTAAACAGTTGGCATGAGACAAGACTGGTGGTAGCGCTCACCTTGTCTTCTCCGAATGAGGCGTTTTCCTGATGTCCCAAACAATCGAAAAGGGGATTCAGAGAAAATAACTTTACCCAGTCCTCAGCAGTCCACTGCCTGTACCTTTTGCAGAATATCAGTCTGTCCATGATGTTTTTTCTGGAGAGAAGTGGCTTCTTTGCTGCCCTCCTTGAGACCAGGCCTTGCTCCAAGAGTCTCCGCCTCACAGTGCGTGCAGATGCACTCACACCTGCCTGCTGCCATTCCTGAGCAAGCTCTGCACTGCTGGTAGCCGATCCCGCAGCTGAAACACTTTTAAGAGACGGTCCTGGCGCTTGCTGGTCTTTCTTGGGCGCCCTGAAGCCTTTTTGGCAACAATGATACCTCTCTCCTTGAAGTTCTTGATGATGCGATAGATTGTTGACTGAGGTGCAATCTTTCTAGCTGCGATACTCTTCCCTGTTAGGCCATTTTTGTGCATTGCAATGATGACTGCACGTGTTTCTTTAGAGATAAAACCCTGGTTAACAGAAGAAAAACAATGATGCCAAGCACCAGCCTCCTTTTAAAGTGTCCAGTGGTGTCATTCTTACTTAATCATGACAGATTGATCTCCAGCCATGTCCTCATCAACACCCACACCTGTGTTAATGGAGCAATCACTGAAAAAGAGGTTTAGCTGGTCCTTTTAAGGCAGGGCTGCAATGATGTTGAAATGTGTTTTGGGGGATAAAGTTTATTTTCTAGCCAAATATTGACTTTGCAAGTAATTGCTGTTAAGCTGATCACTCTTTATAACATTCTGGAGTATATGCAAATTGCCCTTAGAAAAAGTGAAGCAGTAGACTTTGTAAAAATTAAAATTTGTGTCATTCTCAAAACTTTTGGCCATGACTGTATAGGAAGTAGCAATCCTAAAAATCCACATTGACCTTGCCATAAGACATGGGATAAAAGCAAAAACCAGAATCTCAATTCGCAGACACTGTTTCGGGATACTGCCCTCGTCAGTGCAAAGTGTGAGATCTGATTTGGCTGGGTGAGAGGCGTCTGACCAGGATCTAAGGTTTAATGTTTCACCTTGAAGAGAGTGATACGTCAAGCCTGACATGCCAAGGTGAGGAGACTTAATCTGGGAAAGTAAATATGAAAATTCTCTTCAGAGAGGAACAGGAATACAACTGTAATGTCACCTATTTGAAGTTGCAATCCTGAGGCTATGTTTCACACGTACCAGAATTGCGCGGAAATTTCCGCGGCAATCCCGCACCTCCCTGCCGCGGGAAATACGCATTTTGTAGGTATGCGTATTCCCGCTAAAAGCTAGCGTTTTGCAAGCGTAATTAGCTTGCAGATTGCTAGCGTTTTCCAAGCGATCTGTAGCATTGCTTGGAAAACTGATTGACAGGTTGGTCACATGAGTCAAACAGTGTTTGACTCGTGTGACCAACTTTTTACTATTGATGCTGCCTATGCCGCATCAATAGTAAAAAGATCTAATGTTTAAAAATGATAAAAAACATAAAACACGGATTTTGGTAAAGACTTACCTGTAAAATCCTTTTCAGCGAAGGAAGGAAGAGAGACACAGTATTCATTACTGATGGGTAGGCGGAGCCCCAGATCAGGATTTTACCTCAGATCAAAAGAGTGATGACTGGCTGGCCCTCCAGCTCGGGCTCCTCCTACTCAGCTCCCGTCGTACCAAAGCTTTTAGGAAAAGAGCCAAGATCACCAGCGGAGCAACATAACCCCTTCTGAAGGAACTTCAGAGAAAAAACACAGGATACAGGTTATGCATGCAAAGAAAGCCAAAACCACAGAGTTCCAGGTACTACTC
The DNA here is from genome assembly GCA_033576555.1 of Oophaga sylvatica. NCBI lineage: Eukaryota > Metazoa > Chordata > Amphibia > Anura > Dendrobatidae > Oophaga > Oophaga sylvatica. The sequence goes on from JARQOD010013699.1 coordinate 8,945, forward strand.
ACGGAACCTGACTACTGCGATGAGCTGGCGATGCTGGAACAGAGCCTTAGCGCGCTGACCTCAGCCCAGATAATCGCTATCAGATAAGGGTCGCGCTGCATCTGAAAACATCAACACACTTCTGCCGTGGGAGGGTGCTGTGTCTCTCTTCTTCCTTCGCTGAAAGGATTTTACAGGTAAGTCTTTACCAAATCCGTGTTTCAGCTGCAGATGAAGGAAGAGAGCCACAGTATTCATTACTGATGGGACGTCCCAAAGCAGTTCAAAAATAAGGGTGGGAAAAAAACCAACAAAAGGCAGAAACCCAACAACCTTAATAACAAAGCGCAACCAGCGCTAAACACAAGTTCATCAGAACTTTAAACTACAGCTGCCTGCAGGACCTACGTCCGAGGGCTGCATCAGCGGAAGCACTGACGTCCACTTTATAAAACCTTGTAAACGTGTGGACAGAGCGCCAAGTCGCCGCTCGGCAAAGCTGCACTGCCGAAGCACCTCGATGAAAAGCCCACGATGAAGCCACAGCTCTCGTGGAATGGGTCGAATCTTAATCGGGCAAGTTCACCCCGAAGACGGTAAGCTTCCAAAATAGCTGACCGGATCCAACGAGCTATAGAACCCTTGGAAGCTCGTTGACCACGCCGACGACCTGCCGGAACCACAAACAGGGAGTCCGTCTTACGAAAACCTTGAGTAATAGATAGATAAAACTTCAAGGCCCGCACTAAATCCATGTGTGTAAATCTCGCTCTTTGTATTCTTCGGATCCGGACAGAGTGAAGGCAACACAATATCCTGGTTAACATGAAATTGTGACACCACTTTAGGCAAAAATCACCCCGAGTGCGAAGCACTACACGATCCGGAAAAAACTCCAGAAAAAGGAGGCGAACAGAAAGAGCTGCCAATTCAGAAACTCTCCTCAAGGAAGTGACTGCAACAAGGAAAGCCACCTTCCAAAAAAGTAAAGAAAGGCTAGCAGAAACCATAGGTTCAAAAGGTTTATGCTGAAGAGCCTCCAAAACAAGGTTGAGCCGCCAAGGAGACACGGGTGCCTTCCGCGGCGGAAACTTACGAGAGATACCTCGGAAAAAGGAGAGCACGTCTCTATTCGAAGCAATGGTTCTCCGGAACAATAAGGACAGAGCAGAAATCTGACCTTTCAGAGTGCTAACTGCCAAACCCTTGTCTAGCCCATGCTGCAGAAAAGCCAACAGGTTGGGAATGGAAAATTTTCTCGGGTTCCGAGAAGACCCCAAACACCACGAAAAGAAGGTTTCCCAAATTTTGTGGTAAATCCTAGAAGTACCGGACATCTTGCAGCACGAAGGGTAGCAATGACCTCGGCTGAAAAACCTCTACGGGTCAAGATTTCGGTCTCAAGAGCCACGCCGTCAACGCAGGGACATCAAGTCCGGATGACAAACGGGCCCCTGAGTCAACAAGTCCGGTTGAAGAGGGAGTGGAAACGGAGGTGCCGCCAACAGCGACATTTTGTCGAGAACCACACCCTTCTTGGCCAGTCTGGAGCTATCAGAATAGCTGGAATTCTCTTAGTCTGATCCGACGCAGCACTAGAGGAAGTAAGGATATCGGCGGGAATACATAGATCAGCTCGAACTGATCCCACTGAGCCACTAGAGCATCCACGCCACCGCCTTCGGGTCCTTGTACCTGGACATGAATGTCGGTAACTTGGCATTGGACCTGGATGCCATCAAATCCACTTGGGGGGTTCCCCAGCGAGAGCACAGTAGTGCAAAGACTTCCGGGTGGAGGCTCCATTCCCCGGGATCCATCCTTCTGCGACTGAGAAAGTCCGCTGTAATATTCTGAACCCCTGGAATGTGAATCGCCGAAATGGCTGGTACATGGCCTCTGCCCAAATCAGAATTGGGACACCTCTACCATGAGTCTGGAACTCCTTGTCCCACCTTGGTGATTGATATACGCGACAGCCGTCGCATTGTCTGTCTGCACACGGACTGGCAGACCGCTCAAAGGGACCGTCAATGTTGAGGCAAAGGAAAATCGCCCTCAATTCCAGGATTTGATCGGAAGCACAGACTCTTCGGTGACCATACCCTGAATCCAGAGATTGTTCCAAACACCCCCCAGCCCGTCAGGCTGGCATCGGTGGTTTGACTGACCACTTCAGAGGGAGGAAAGATTCCCCAGGGAGAATGCCTGGACGTAACCACCATTCTAGAGAATCCCCCACCGCGCGAGAAATGGTGACACTGCAATCAGCGATTGCGACTGATTTCCATCGACTCAAGATGAACCTTTGAAGAGTCCTGGAGTGGAAAAGGGCAAAAGGAATTGCCTCCATGGACGCCACCATCAGTCCAGAAGACGCATACACTTCCGAAGGGGGCATTGCCGTTGGGATGTCATAATCTGTACATGTCGAAGAAGACATGACTGTTTGTCTGGTGGTAGGGAAACTACCGACCGAAACGTGTCGAGATGCATTCCCAAAAAGAGAATTGGGCCTCGATGGTTCCAGGGACGACTTCTCCCAATTGACCAGCCAAAACCCAAGTCTTTCAAAACTGAAGAGACAAATCCCGACCGTCAACGCCTCCTCCTCCGGAAGCCACGATCAAAAGATCGTCCGATAAGGGGGAATGTAATCCCCTGTTTCGAAGGGTCCAGAGGGGGGGCCCAAAATTTTTTAAAGCCCTTGGCGCTGAGGCTAAACCCAACGGGAGAGCCACGAATGGTAAGATTCTGACCTATGGGAAATCGAAGAAAGGCCCCATGGCCTTTTCCCATGGGAATATGCAAATAGGGGTCGCGAATGTCGATTGACACCAAAAATCGTTCTGTGACAGAGCTCCACAACGGAACGAACGACTCCATGCGAAATTTCCGGGCAGGGACATGCCGGTTTAATCGTTGAATCCAAATGGGGCGAAATTTGTTCCCTTTTTTGGGAATAAAAAAAGGGTTGGAAAAAAAAACCTTTCCCTGGCCCTTTGAGGGAACGATCATACCCCCCTTTTTTAGTAGCGATTCGACCTCTCGCTGTAGAGCGACAACAAGCTCGGGTTCCCGACGGAACGCGAGATTGCAAAAATTTTTGGGGGTTTTGAAAAGCAAACCATGAAAAGCCTGCCGACCTACCCGCGTTACCCAGGAATCGGGAAACCCGGAGCCATCCAATTCCCTTGAAAAAAAGCGGGCGACCCCCCCACCAGAATCCTCGAGTGGACCCCGGGCTCAATCGACTTTGCGGGTTTCTTGTCAATTCCCCGTTTGTTCTGGGGGAAAAACTCGCTTCCAGGGAGTACAGTTTTCTGAAAATTTTTTTCCGGGGAAAAAAAGGGACGCCCCGATCCCCACAGGAGTGACTAGACGCCTCGGCCCCGAAAGGCCCGCCGACCACTAAAAACCCCAGGCTTCTGGACCCGAGGCCATGCCCTTCCTTTTTAATTTTTTTTTTCATTCCCTTTTTTTCCCTTTAGCCTTGGAAATCGCTCTTGAGGTCACCCAAAAAAAGAGGCCCACCCTTGAAAGGGTAAGGCCAACAACCGTTTGGGAAAACTGCGCCCCCGGGCCCATGTCTGAGCCTAAAGCTCTTCTGACTGGACCGCGAAGCTTGCGCTTTGGCCACAGAGTCCCGTATCCAGACCGGCATCAAAGATATAACGGGCTGCCTTTTCTAACCATTACAAGTTTCCCCGTTCTCAATAAGGGAGATTCATTTTGCAACTCCGCTTCAGACGGCCAACCAGCTTTTAGAAGCTCTGCACACACATGGTCCTAGATGCTCGAAATCCTGACCCCCACCTCAAGCTTGCTTTTGCCGCCCAATTCGCCTTTCTACCAAAGGCTCCGTAAGCCGCTTTCCCTTTATAGGGAGTAGAAGGGTTTTCAAGCTGAGACAAAGACACATCCACTTCAGGAGAGAAGTCCAATTACCTTTAACTCCGAGAGCAAGGATAAAGTGTACAAAAAATGCGTTCCATGAAAACGCTTACTGGACATATAGGAAAGAGTGATCTTCGTCCGTGTTTCTGGGCATGACGTTCCCCCTCTTTACACCATTAACTCTCCGGCTGGGAATGTTGGCCGAAGCACGGGGCTCCTGGAAAATGGTGCTGATTTACCAGGAGACTAGTTACCTCCCCGGTAATGTAAAATATATCTCTTGGGTTCAATTAATGCCTCCGTCGCTTCGTCATAGGGAACGCCCCTGCGGCGTCCGCATCTAAGGATTTTCTCCATCCGAATTTAAAGGGGAAAAACTGCCCCAAAATCAATTTCTCTGACTCGCTCCGTGTAGAGGCCGGGAACGGCCTGGCGCTTCCCTGAGAGGAATTAGCAGACACATATTACCTAAAAAGGCAGATAAGTTATTAACGATCGACATATCATCCAATTTTCCACCGTGTCGACCCCAGGCTAACCTGTGGAGGCTGCGTATCTGATTGCCGCAATGGGACTGGGCGTGATCCCCGGCATCTGAACTCTGTTTAGGGCATGTCTCCCCGTATGAGCATCAAAGCGGTAATACCCGAAAAAAATATGCGGTTTTTTTTTTTTTTTTTCCAAAAGCTGAAGGGTTAAAACCCCCCCCCCCCACCAAGCAGAGTTACCCCAGCGGTATTCATCAGCAAATTTAGCTGGTAGAAAAAACCCTCAAAGGGGGGTTAAAATTTCAAACTCCCAAAATATAATATATTTTTGAGCCCCAGCCAAAATTTTTTTTCTGTGAGACTGCAGCTGCAGGTAGCGACGCTGCGCTGGGGTGAGGAAATCCGCACTCACCCGCGGCCGGGTGCTATTGAGGGGAAAAGGGCGGTCCCCCAGGGCCCCGGAGCCCGAGTAATGGCCGCCACAGTAGGGGGTCGCAGGAGAAAAACCAGAGCGCGCGTCTTCCTGCTCAAAAGACCGGGATGAAGGCCCCGCCCCCGCTAGCTCAAATAATGGCGCGAACTCTCCCCGCTCCTGCTCCCTCTCTGTCCCGCAGCTATCTGCCGGGACAAAAAAATCAAACATCTTCTTTAAAGCGCTGTCACGCACGCTGAAGCTACGACATTATGTAGTAGCGCTGTCACAGCAGCGCTGAAGCATACGAATTACTGTAGACGCTGTCACGCAGCCGAAACATACTGACATTACATTTTTAGCGCTCTCACAGCAGCGCTGAAACAACTGACTTAATTAGTAGCCTGTCACGCACGCTGAAGCTCGACATTACATTTAAGCGCGTCAC
>JARQOD010013700.1:0-14167 GCA_033576555.1 Oophaga sylvatica
TTCCCCTCTCTCCCCCCCCTTTTCACTTCTCCTCCTTCTTTTTCTTCTCCCCCCTCCATCCTCTCCTCCCCCCTTTCACGCTCTTCCCCTTTCTTTTTCCCTTCTCCCCCTCCATCCCTCTCCCCCCCTTTCACGCTCTCCCCTTCATTTTTTTCCTCCCCTCCATCCTTCTCTCCCCCCCCACTCCCTCACCCTCCCCATCACCCCACTCTTTTCCCCTCAGTGCCTACAGCACGAACACCCTGTACCCCAAGAAAGTACAAACTTTCCCATCATTATATTGGGAAAAAAATGCAAATCCCCCTACACAAAATCTGCAGGTACCCCAGACAAACAGCACGACCCACAGCCGGGGCTTCACAGGGGGGGGTGTAGCTACAGACAAAAGAGGAACCCAGCAAGGAAGGGAAATCCCCATGCAGCAAGAAACTTTTAACCCCTCCTGACATCAACACTATCCCGCCCCATAAACCCTGCCTTTCTACCAGGAGGGGATAGTACGTCATCCCCAACAATAAAGTAGGGGTATCGCTTTAAAATTCCGACGCCACTTACCTCTTGGAATTGCGTGGGCACCCCGGGGCTGCTCCTCCCCCCAACAGCCCCCCATCGCTGTGATTGGCTTTTAAATTCTGAAAAGCAACAACCCTTTCCACTGTTTTCAGCAAACAAGGGGCTGAAACAGTGAATCGCGGGCAGGACGAGACCGATGACCATCCTAGGCCGGGCCAGGAAGGCCAACCCCCCCCGATTGGCGCGATCGCCGATCACATCAATCGCGAAAAATCGCAGGGCACACCGCGTAATCCCGCTTGCCCTCCTTCCTCCGGGATCGTGAGTAAAGCACCGCCCCTAGGCCAGGGCCTGTGGGGCATGGGGGGCTGTTTTGGCCATCGATGCATCGACGAGGGCCCCAAAATCACGGGGCACAGCAGCGGTTACCGCTCTGTCCCTCAGGGGACCTCCGGTGACCTCCTGGGAAAATCGAGCTTAGCTCTGATTACTGGGCCGGGTGCCTAGAAACCGCAACCCGGGGCTCCTTGATTGGGGGATTGAGTGACATCGATCCCACCAATGACGGTCACAGCACGATGTGACCCTCTGTACCTGTCTAAAACGGATCGACCTTCTGCCCCTGCGGGGGTCCTCACACTTCTGAGGATTCCTGCTGGGGGCCCACACTGCCAGATCTCCTCCTGTGCGGGGGCCTTGGGTCCACAGTACCTGTGACACCACAACTCCGCGAAGAAAAAAGAAAGAAGAGAGAAAAAAAAGAGAGAAAAAAGAAAAAAAAGAATAAAAGACCAAATGTTTTTTTTTGAGCCCGATCTCTCCCCGACCACCCAACCCCCCCATTCCCCCCCCCCCCTTTCCCCTTTTCCCCCTCTTTTTACCCCCCTTTGCGCCCCGAGCGTTGATTGGTGACGCAGTTCACCGACAACACTTTCGCCCCCCCCCTCCGTGCGCACATCCAGCAGCCGCAAACTTGATAATGAACGGTCACATCAGAGCTCGCCCCTCCGTTTTTTTTTTCACCCCCCCTTTCCCCACCCCGGCCACATCCAGCAGCCCGGAACTTTGATAAGTGACACCATCCTTATCAGAGCTGTTCCGCCTTTTTTTTTTTTTCACCAATTTTTCCCGCCACTCCCGTGCGCACATCGAGCACCAGGGAATTTTTGATAAGTGACCCCAGTCCTTATCAAGCTCGTTCCTCTTTTTTTTTTTTTTTTGTTTTTTTTCACCAACTTTTTCCGCCACCCCCGTGCGCCCCACCCAGCCCCGAACTTTATAAGTGACACAGTCACTTATCAAGCTCTTTCCCTGCCTTTTTTTAGTTTTTTTTTTCACCAACTTTTCCCCCACCCCCTGCGCACACGAGCAGCCAGGGGAACTTGAAAAGTGACACGAGTCACTTATCAGAGCTCGTGCCTGCCTTTTTTTTTCCCCCCCCCTTTTCCGCCACTCCCGTGCGCACATCCAGCAGCCGGGGAAACTTTGATAAGTGACAGGGGTCATTTACAGCCGTGCCTCCCAGTTTTTTTTTTTTCCCCCCCCTTTCCCGCCATTTTCCCTGCGCACATCCACAGCCGGGAACTTTGGGATAAGGGACACCGGTCATTTATCAAGCTCGTGCCTGCCAGTTTTTTTTTCACCCCCCTTTCCGAAACCCCCCGTGCGCACATCCAGCAGCCACGAATTTTGATAAGTGACCCCGGGTCACTTATCAACTGGCCCCTCGGGTTTTTAGCCTTTTTTTCACGGGCCTTTTTTTTTTCCCCTATTTCGTTTCTTTTTTTTTAGCTTTTCCCTTTAGTTTACACCAATCACTATCCCCCCCCCCCCACACCACACAGTTATAAATAAAGTTCACACAAAGCACCAATTCACAAAAAAAATGCCCCTCGCACGCTCACCCAAACAGCGCTATTCATGGGGAGGGGCATCCCTTTTTCCGCCTCCGCCTGATACGGGGGAAAGAGGACCCACATTTCTTTTTTTTTTCAGATGAAGTTTCCCCCCCATCTCCTCCTGGGTCCTGGGGACCGCCACGCAGACGCCCCAGAACAAACATGAGGCAGCGCCCGCCCCTGAAAATGAACCACGCACCCCCTTCGGCCCCCGATGGACCCCGCCCCGAAAATTACGACCCACGTTTCCGATTTGGGGCAGAATCAGGAACGGGTTTACTCCCCCGGTTTCACAGAAAAGACTTTTTAAAGTTTTTTTCTCTGAGTTTTTAATTTAACCCTCATGGTGAGCAAACAAATTTGACGCTGGGGAAATTTTTGGCGCAAAAAACCCCCCTTCATCTTTCCAAATGGGCTCCTGTAGACGCAGTTGAAATATGCATTTTTTGGGGGCCCGGTCCTCCATATGGGATCCTGAAAAGCCAGAAATTCGGCAATATTTTGGGGTGTTGAATTTTATACAACACCCACTGTTTTTTAAAAGGCAGGCTCGGACGCGTTTTTAGCCATCCCAAATTCCGCATAAAAATGATAAAGCACATGTCCCCCACGAAATGACCCCAACTTTAACCCCTGTTCAAAATTCGGGCCGGGGCACGAAAACTTCAAAAAAAAAGTTTGCTGGGTGTACGTGCCCCAAAGGGGCATCTCGGGGAGGTCCTTGTTCATTTTTAAGGGGGGGCTCGCATTCTGCAGTACCGCCCAGCAAGAGGGCAAGTACGGAATCAAACTCTACAGCTGTGTGAAGACCTCAGGGTACACACACACTTTAAAGGGTTTTCGAAGGGAAAAGGGCACCAGATTTTACCCCCCGGTGTCCCCCCCGTCCCGGGAGTAGTGGAAAATTTTTGTGGGGTTTGGTGCACCCCTGGATAAAGGTTATCACCTTTACACTGATAAATTTTATTCCGCATCCCCCTCACAAAACCCTCTGTCAGGGACCGCACCTCGGACCGTCCCAAAAAACAAGAGGCCTCCCAAAGACCTACTTGGGCTGATGCCAGAAAGGGGGAGAGCAGACCCAATGTACGACCACCTTTGGGGGTCAATACAAGGACAAGAGGGGTGTCCTTTTCTTTCCACCATACATGGGAGGGACCCCTCAGCACTGACGGGTACCTCTACACAGGCCCAAACCGGCTGTGTACTGGGGTACAAAAAAAACAGGGGGGTGTTGATCTCTCTGATCAAATCCTCCAACCGTACAGGCTTTGAGAAAGGGGAAGGGGTGGACAAAAGCTGTCCGTCACACGTCCAAATGGCAATGCTCACCTTCCTGCTGTCCCGATGTCACGCAACAGAAAAAACGACCTATTTTTAGAGGTAGTGGTTAAGGCCCTGATGTTTGGCGCTCAGGAAAAAGCGGGGCCCCCTCTTCCCGGAAAGAAGGGGCTCGTATCATCCAGGGGCGCTTTCCCGGGGTGGTCCCCCCCAACTGGGAAAAAAAGGGAAGCCGCAAAAAGGGGCCCAGTGGTTACAAAAGGGGGAAAAGCAAGGACACCACTTACCAATGCGACACCTGCCCCGAAAAACCTGGGGCCCGGTTTGAAGGATTGTTCAAAATTGTACCCACCTCCATGCACACTAATTTACTTTACAGGAAAATTAGTTTTAAAGGGGGGGACATTTTGAAAAATTCCTTGGGAGTCTACTTTCCAAAAATTTTGCCCCCTTGTGGTTTTTTTACGTTTAGGCACATCAGGGGCTCTGCAAACGGAACATATGCCCGCAGACCATTCATCAAAGTCTGCTTCCCAAAACCCCAATTTCCCTTTCTGAGCCCCGAAATTTTGCCCAAACAGTTTTTTTTCCCCATATGGGGACCATTATCAGGGCAAAAAGGACAACAAATTTTGGTGTCCAATTTTCCTCTTAAACCTTGGGAAAATAAAAAATTGGGACTAAAACACTTTTTTGTGAGGGAAAAATAGGATTTTTTTTTTTCACACCTGGGGAATATAAACTTTTTGTGAACACTTGGGGGTTCAAAGTGCTTTTCACACACCTAGTAAGTTCCTTAGGGGGGCTATTCCAAAAAGGGTCACATGGGGGGTTTCCACTGTTTAGGGACATCAGGGGCTCTGCAACGGAAAATGACGCCCGCAACCATTCCACAAAGTCTGCATTCCCCAAAACCCCTGCTTCCCTTCCGGCCCTCCCAATCCCAAACAGTGGACCCCCCCAAAAGGGGTAGCAGGGGTACTCAGGGCAAATTGGGCCAAACCCCTTTGGGGGGCCAAATTTTTCCTCTTACCCTTGGGAAAATAAAAAATTGGGGGCTAAACATCACTTTTGTGGAAAAAAAAAATATATTTTTTTTTCACGCCAGGGGTTAAACAAGTGAAACACTTTGGGGTTCAAAGTGCTCACCACACACCCAAAATGTTCCTTAGGGGGTCAGTTTCCAAAAAGGGGTCACTGTGGGGGGGTTTCCACTGTTTAGGCACATCAGGACTCTGCTAACGGAACAGACGCCCCCCCAGACCATTCCATCAAAATCTGCATTCCAAAAAAGTCACTGCTTCCCCTTTCCGAGCCCCGCCGTATGCCCAAAAAGTGATCCCCCCAAAATATGGGGTACAGCGTACTCAGGACAAATTGGGCAACCCCTTTTTGGGTCCAATTTCCCCCTCTAAACCCCTTGGGGAAAAAAAAAAATTTGGGGGCTAAGACATCATTTTGTGAAAAAAAAAAAAATTTTTTTTTTCATGCCCGGGGATTATAAACTTTGTGAAACACTTGGGGGTTCAAAGGCTCACCACACACCTAATAAATTCCTTTGGGGCTAGTTTTTCCCAAAAGGGTGACATGGGGGGTTCCACGTTTAGGCACATCAGGGGTCTCTAACGGGGAAAAGACCAGCAACCATTCCATCAAAGTCTGCTTCCAAAACGCACTGCTTTCCCTTCCGAGCCCCGCCGTATGCCCCAAAAATGGACCCCCCCAACATATGGGGGATCACGTATCAGGACAAATTTGGCACCACTTTTGGTCCAATTTCTCCTCTTCCCTTGGGAAAATAAAAAATTGGGACAAAACATCCTTTTTTGGAAAAAAAAAAAATATTTTTTTTTCACGCCAGGGGTTATAAACGTTAGTGAAACACTTTGGGTTCAAAATGCTCACCACACACCCAATAATCCTAGGGGTAAGTTTCCAAAAGGGGGGACATTGGGGGGTTTCACTGTTTAGGCATTCAGGGGGCTCTGCTAACGGAAAAATGACGCCCGCAAAACCATTCCCAAAGTCTCATTCCCCAAAAAGTCACTGCTTCCCTTCCGAGCCCCGCCGTAGCCCAAACGTGGATCCCCCCCAAAATATGGGGGATCACTACCAGGACAAAATTTGGACAACCACTTTGGGGGGCCAATTTCTCCTTTTAAAACCCTTGGGGAAAAAAAAAATTGGGGACTAAACATCATTTTTGTGAAAAAAAAAAATTTTTTTTTTACGCCAGGGCATTATAAACTTAGTAAAACACTTGGGGTTCAAAGGCTCACCACACCCCTAATAAGTTCCTTAGGGGGCTATTTTCCAAAAATGGGTCACTTTGGGGGGGGTTTTCCACTTTTTGGGGCACATCAGGGCCCCTCCCAAAGCGACATGGCGTCCTTCGAAATTCCACCAATTTTGGTTTGGAAAAAGTCAAAGGGCCCCTTTCCCTTTCAAGCCCTCCGCGCCCAAACATGGCCCCCCCCAAAACATAGGGGTATCACGTACTCAGGACATTTTGGAAACAACTTTTGTGGTCCAATTTCTCCTCTTACCCTTTGGGGAAAAAAAAAAAGGGGGCTAAACATATGCTTGTGGAAAAAATATGTTTTTTTTTCTTCAGGGCTCAAATTTCAAACTTGCTGAAGCCTTGGGGGTTAAAAGGCTCACCACCATCTGATAATTTCCTTGGGGGTTCTTTTTAAAAATGGGTCACATGTGGGGGTTTCCACTGTTTAGGCCATCAGGGCCCCCAAAAACGCGACAGGGCGTCCTTTCTAAATTTCCACCAATTTGGTTTGGAAAAGTCAAACGCGCCCTTTCCTTCCGGGGCCCTGCCGGCGCCCAAAACATGGTTCCCCCCCACATATGGGGTATCAGCGCTGGGACATGTGGTCAAAAATTTTGGGTCCAATTTCTCCTCTTCCCCTTTGGAAAAAAAAAATTTGGGGACTAGGTTAGCATTCCGATATGCAAATATGGGGATGGGCCGATATTACTGTACGAAATTCCGACCGATTCCGAATTTTCGTTTTATCGATACCGAATCGGATTGTCACTGCACGTCAGGCCCCCGGGGGTCGGGTCTGTCAGGAGTCAGGGGCACTTACCGGCAGAAATCCCGGGGGCACGTCCCACGCTTCTGGCCGCAACTTCTTTCCGGGGGTCACATGCATTTTTCTCGCGTAATTGCATGACTCGGGGTAATCCCGGCCGTAAAGCATCAGTCCGTGACGTCACCCCGGGGAAGCAGGGAATCAGCTGTGCTGCGTCGCGATGACAGGGTCGCTGTCATTGCATGTAGCAGAGTTGGGGCGCCCGGGGCTGTCGTTACATGGCTGGCGTCGGACAGGGGGTATACGGGTTTTTTTTTTTCTTTTTTACAGGAACGATGGGGTCGCAGGAATAGAGAGTAATAAAAAATTTAAAGAAAACTTGGGGTTTTCTCTTTTATTTCATTAAAATACTTTTTTCTTGCTTTGTCTTTTTTTTATACATTAATAACTTTGGGATTAATAAAGGGTCGGGGTCTTATTTTACACCTCCCTTTTAACCGGGGGTATTTTCACCGTGCAATCAACGTGACAATAACCCCTTTTTACCCCCCTTGCCACCGCTACAGGGCAAGGGGGAAAAAGGCCGGTAAAGTGCCCAATTGCACATCTTTTATGCGCCAAATGTGGGGCTGCGTAGCCGGTATATCAGGCTGTTGAGGGGCCCAAAAACCCTGGGCCTTGACAGTCTTTTAATACCCCCGCAGCATCTGCATTTTACTTTGGGTGGTTCAAAAAATAGGGGGGGCCCCACCCGTTTTTTTTTTTTGAGGGGATCCCCTATTTTTGTAACCAGCCCAAACTAAAGCAGACTGCTGGGCCGGGATTATCAGGGTTGCAAGGTCCATGGATAATGGATCCCTTTCCACCTGAAAAAAAACCAGGCCTCAGGGTCTGCTTCATCTGGGTGGGTTTAAAAAAAATAGGGGGGACCCCACCCAATTTTTTCGAGGGGGTCCCCCATTTTTGTTAATCAGCCAAGATATGCAGACTGCGTGGCCGGGATTATCAGGCTGGGAAGGTCCAGGATCTTGGCTCCTTAACAGCCTGAAAATCCGCCCAGCGGCTGCTTTAGGGGCGGGTTAACAAAAATAGGGGGGCCCCCACCCCAAATTTTTTTCGGGGGGACCCCCTATTTTTTTTAAACACCAAGATGCAGACTGCTGTGGCCTGGTTTTATCAGCGGGAAAGGGTCCATGGATTTTGGGCTCCTTAACACCTGAAAACCGGCTTCACGGTCTGCTTCATCTGCGGGGTTAACAAAAAAGGGGGGACCCCACGCCAATTTTTTTCGGGGATCCCCTATTTTTTTTTAATCACCAAATAGCAGACGCTGTGGCCTGTATTAAACAGGCGGGAAAGGGGTCCATGGATTTTGGGCCCTTTAACAGCCTGAAAACCAGGCCCAGCGGTCGCTTCATCGGGTGGTTAACAAAAATAGGGGGACCCCACGCCATTTTTTTTTCAAAGGGGAAACCCCTTTTTTTTAATCATTCCCTTGACGTCACTGTTGTGCCCTGGCGACCTAATAAAGGGAAAGCAATCAATTAAGCTTTCCATTGGGGGCCCGTCTCAAAATAGCGAAAAAGTCCGAGATCGCTGCTGAGTCACTATTTTGTAGCAGCAGCGACTCACCAGCGACGCTGGTGTGCATTCACGACATCGCCCCCCTGCCGGGTACGCGATCTCGCTGAAAGTCAGGCCCTTTTTTTTGATCGCGGGTTTTTCCCCGACAGGCACACTCGCGCGGGGTGACAGGGGGGAGCCAGCGACCCGCGGGAAAACCAAAGGGTTTACAAAAAGGGGGTTTTTCCAGGGGGGGGCTGGCCTAGAAACCCCTGTGTACCTTGGATACCAGCGCCCTGATGCAGGAGCGGGGATCCAAGTACCAGCGGGTTTCCAAAGCGCTGCGCGTGGCCGGAAACCCCTTGTACCTTGGTTACCACGGATCGCTGTCTCCCCCTGTCACACCAGCGATCGTGCCTGTCAGAGGGGAAAACCCGCGATCAAAAAAAGGGCCTGACATTTTTGCGACGATCACGTCCCGGCAGGGGGGGTGATCGTCGCTGAATGTCACCACAGCGTATCGCTGGTGAGCCGCTGCGCGTCAAAAACTATGACTCAGCAGCGATCTCGGTACGATATCGCATGTGAGACGGGCCCTTAACGATGTTACCCCCCTGTCGCTGTCCCAGATCGCTGCCTGAGCTGCCTTTTTTGGGCACTCAGCAGCGATCATGTAGCGTACACCAGCTCCTGACAAGTCATATCGTTGTCGGGATCGCTGGTGTATCGTTATGGACACCCAGCCTTTACCTCCTTGGGGCAGGGGGGAAACTCATTCTTTTGGGGGGTTTACTGTGAGGCGCAGCATTAGCTCGGTCCCTGCAGTAAACTTAAACCCTTTCTGAAGGTTTTTTTTTACACCGGGGGGACCTGACTGTGCAGGGATGGAAGAAAAAATTTTGCTTTTTTTTTTTTATTTTTATTACAGGAAAGGGTTTTTTGCAGTAAAAAAAAATTGGTCAAAACATGTGTCTTTATTTCTTTAAAGATTTTTAAATTAAAGTGGTGTTTTTATTTTTTTTCATGCAATGGGATAATATTGATGTTGTCAAATTGCACTCTAAATTATTAACCTGGCTTAAGGTCCCCTTTTCAATAGCAAGGGGGCTTTAACCCCCCAAATTTTAACCCATTCGCCACCGCAAAGGGGCAAGGGGAATAGACGGGCAAAGTGCCAAAAGGGCGAATCAAATTTATAGATTTGTCTTTCCGGGGGTGTCGGGGGGCAGATTTAGTACCGGGGGGGCAAAAAATAATGGTCCCTCCTGGGCTATTTTTATCTCCCCACTCACGGGTTTTTTGTCTGTCTGGTTGCGAAATAGGGGGGGAGCCCACGCATTTTTTTTTTAGCAATTTTACACCTATATATTATAAATGTCAATTTAATTTTTGACACATAATATATATATTTTTAAATTTGTAGTTCATACACTTTTACATAATAATAGCCCTAATTTAATTGCCCCTTTTGTGAAAATGCAGAACCCGACATGAAATACACTTTTTTGACATGGGTTAACATTCTTTTCATGTCCTTTTGTTTTTCTAATTTGCACAAAAAATTAAAAAAGACTATGTGGCAAAATTTCACACCTGAGGGGGTTTAAATTTAAAAGGGGTAAAATTTGTAGCAAAAAAGTCCTTTTTTTTACAACAATTTACACCTTTAAATTTCCCCTACAGGTTGAAATTTTGCAACAAACTGATTAATTTTTGGCAAATCAGATAGCAAACAAAATAAAAGACATGGTTAACCATTACACCAAATGTCATTTCATGTCGGGTGCTTCTTCTTTTCACTGAAGCCGCTTTTTCCCGGCAATTGAAAACAAAGGATATTTTAACTAAAGAAGTGTAAAAAAAACATAATGTTTTAAATAGTCACAAGACATGATATAAATATAATTTTGTTTTCTATTGTGTTATTAATGTTTTCAAGGGGAAAAATGGGGGTTTTTTAGTTGCATATTTTTTTTCCTAACTTTTCATGGGGTTCCGGGACGGGAAAACGGTATCGCCGATATTTAGTGATATCGGGGATACCATTCCCCATTCCGATATTTAGGAATCGGGAAAATCGCTCAACTCTATTGGGGGCTAAAACATCATGTTTTTGGAAAAAAAATATTTTTTTTTTCACGGCTCTACTTACAAACTTTCGTAAGCACTTAGGGTTCAAAGTGCTCACCACACATCTAGATAAGTTCCCTTTGGGGGGTTTGTTTTCAAAATGTGGTGACATGTGGGGGGTTTCCATGTTAGGCACATCAGGGGGCCCCCCAAACGCACATGGCCCGTTTTCGCAATTCCAGCCCAATTTTTGGTTTGGAAAAATCAACGGGCTCCTTCCCCTTTTAAGCCCTGCCGTGCGCCCCAAAAAGTGGTTCCCCCCCACATATGGGTTCAGCTACTCAGGGCATGTTGGACAACAACTTTTTTGGTCCAATTTCTCCCCTTTTCCCTTTGGGGGAAAAAAAAATTTGGGGACTAAAAAATCATGTTTTTTGGGGAAAAAAATGATTTTTTTTTTTTCCCCGCTCTACTTACAAACTTGGGGAAGCCTTGAGGGGGTTTAAAGTCTCACCACACCTCTAGAAATTCCTTAGGGGTCTATTTCCAAAAAGGGGTCACTGTGGGGGTTTTTCCCCTGTTTTTGGCAATCAGGGGGCCCCCCAAACCGACATGGCTCCTTCGCAAATTCCACCAATTTTTGGGTTTTTAAAAGTCAAACGGCGCTCCTTTCCCCCCTTTAAGCCCCCCGTGCGCCCAAACAGTGGTTTCCCCCCACTTTGGGGTACAGGTATCAGGACTTTGGACAAAAAACTTTTGTGGTCCCAATTTCTCCCTTACCCCGGAAAATAAAAAATTTGGGACTAAAACATCAGTTTGTGAAAAAAAAGATTTTTTTTTCTTTACGGCTCTACATTACAACTTGGTGAAGCCTTGAGGGTTCAAAGTGTCCCACACATCAGATAATTCCTTAGGGGTCTAGTTTCCAAAATGGGGTCACAGTGGGGGGTTTTCCCCCGTTTAGGCACATCAAGGGCCCTCCAACGCCAAGGCTCCGTTCGCAAATTCCACCAATTTTGGTTTGGAAAAGTCAAACGGGGTCCTTCCCTTTCAAACCCGCCGGCCCCAAACGTGGTTCCCCCCCCAAATGGGGTTCAGCGTCTCAGGGCATTTGGACAACAACTTTTTTGGGGCCCAAATTTCCCCTTACCCTTGGAAAATAAAAATTTGGGGACTAAAACACATTTTTTGGAAAAAATATATTTTTTTCTTCCGGGTCTACATTACAACTTGCGTGAAGCACTTGAGGGTTTAAAGTGCTCACCACAATCTAGATAATTTCCTTTAGGGGTCTAGTTTCCAAAATGGGGTCACATGTGGGGTTTTCCACGTTTAGGCACATAAAGGGGCCCCCCAAAACCGACATGGCGTCCGTTCGAAATTTCCCACCCAAATTTTTTGGGTTTGGAAAAGTCAAAGGGCGCCCCTTCCCCTTTCAAGCCCGCCGTGCCCCAAACGTGTTCTCCCCCACATATGGGAAAGAGCGACCAGGACATTTTTGGGCAAAAACGTTTGTGGCCCAATTTCTCCTCTACCCTTGGGAAAATAAAAATTTTGGGGGACTAAAACATCATGTTTTTGAAAAAATATGATTTTTTTTCTCAGGGCTCTACATTACAAACTTGCTGAAGCACTTGAGGGTTCAAAGTGCCACCACACATCTAGATAAGTTCCTTGGGGGTCTATTTCCAAAGGGGGTCACATGGGGGGGTTTTTCCACGTTTAGACACATCGGGCCCTCCAAACCGTCATGGGGCCGTTCGAAATTTTCCACCCAAATTTTTGGTTTGAAAAGTCAAACGGCTTCCCTTCCTTTCAAGCCCTGCCGGCGCCCAAACGGGGTTTCCCCCCCCCACATAGGGGGTATCACGACTCGGACATTTTTGGACAACAATTTTGGGGGCCAAATTTCTCCTCTTACCCTTGGGAAAATAAAAATTTGGGACTAAAACATCATGTTTTGTGAAAAAATATGATTTTTTTCTTCAGGGCTCAAAATACAAACTTTTGAAGCACTGGGGGTTCAAATGCTCACCACACATCTAATAATTTCCCTTAGGGGGGTCTATTTTCCCAAAAGGGGGCACATTGGGGGGTTTCCACTGTTTGGCACATCGGGGGGCCCCCCCAAACGCGACATGGCGTCCTTTTCGAAATTTCCGCCAATTTGTTTGGGAAAAGTAAAAACGGCGCTCCTTCCCTTTCAAGCCCGCCGTGCCCCCAAAACAGTGGTTCCCCCTCACAATGGGGTATCAAAGTACTCAGGACAGTTGGACAACAATTTTTGGGGTCCAATTTCTCCTCTTACCCGGGGAAAAAAAAAATTTTGGGGGACAAAAAAACATGTTTGTGAAAAAATAATTTTTTTTTTTCACGGCTCTACATAAAAACTTGCGTAAGCACTTGGGGGTTCAAAGTGCTCACCCACATCTGATAATTTCCCTTTTAGGGGGCTAGTTCCCCAAAAGGGGTCACATGTGGGGGGTTTCCACTTTTACACATAGGGGCCCTAAAAAACGCGACATGGCGTCCGTCGCAATTCCACCCAATTTGGTTGAAAAGTAAAACGGCGCCCCTTTCCCCTTTTTCAAGCCCTCCTGCCCAAAACAGTGGTTCCCCCCTATAATGGGGTATCAGCGTACTCGGACAATTGCCAACAACTTTTTTGGGGTTAAATTTCTCCTCTTCCCCCTTGGGAAAAAAAAAATTTGGGGACTAAAACATCTCTTGTGGAAAAAATAAAATTTTTTTTCTTCCGGCTCACATTAAAAAACTTGCTGAACATTTGAGGTTAAAACTACCACCACCCCTCAGAAAATTCCTTAGGGGTCGTTTAAAAAAATGGGGCACATGGGGGGGGTTTCCACTTTTAGGCACATCAGGGCCTCTCCAAACGCGACATGGCGTCCGTTCTAAATTCCACCTTTTGGGGTTTGGGGGAAAAGTCAAACTGCCTCCTTCCTTTCCGAGCCCTGCCGTGTCCCCAAACAGTTTTTTTCCCCTCACATATGGGGTAGGGGCGTACTCGGAGAAATTGCAAAACAACTTTACGGCCCTTTTTCCCCCTTTTTCCCCCTTGTGAAAAAAAAAAAAAATTTTTGTAAAAATCTTTTTTGTGACAAAAAGTAAAATTTCATTTTTTTTTTCCACGTTGCTTCAGCTCCTGTGAAGCACCTGAAGGGGAAAAACTTCTTTAATGTGGTTTTTTATACCTTGAGGGTTAGTTTTAGAATGGTGTCATTTTGGTATTTTTTGCTATAGACCCCTCAAAGTGACTTCAAAAGAGGGGGTCCCTAAAAAAAAAGGGGGGAAATTTTTTTGTAAAAATGAGAAATCGCGGTCAAATTTAACCCTTAAAAATTTTCCCAACAAAAAAAAATTTTGTTTCCAAAATTTTGGGGTGAAAGTAGACATGGGAAAAGTTATTTCTAACTATTTTTTTGACAATATCTCTGTTTTAAGGGGAAAAAAAATTTAAAATTTTTAAAATTGCAAAATTTTTAAAATTTTTGCCATATTTGCTTTTTTTTTTATAAATAAACGCAAGTTATTGGAAAAATTTTACCACATCATGAATACAATATGCACGGAAAAACAATCTCAGAATCCGAAGACCTTAAGCTTCCAGAGTTATAACCTCATAAAAACGGGTCAGAATTGTAAAAATTGGCCCGGGCATTAACTGCAAACCCCCGGGGGGAAGGGGGTTTAACCCAAATTCAGCCATGTTGCACCAAGATACCATGTCACTTCTCATGATAAAGAAACACAACTCATACATTGCCCAAAACAAGG
>JARQOD010013701.1:0-14159 GCA_033576555.1 Oophaga sylvatica
CATTCACCTGTATCTCCACGAACAGCAGGGACACGCGGCAGGGTATTGACTCAGTTACATGGTGACAATCAAAGGCCTGTAGCCTATTTCAGTGGAAGACTAGATGCAGTTTCTAGAGGTGCCCCTTCCTGTGTACGGGCATTACATGCTGTAGGATTGTTGCTCCACAAATCGTCAGAAATTGTTCTTGATCATCCATTGACAGTACTTACACCTCATGATGTATACACCATACTGAACCAGGTGCAACCGGCACACCTTTCAGCTGCAAGTCACCTTCGATTGCAATGTGCACTTTTAATGCCTCCAAATGTTTCTTTGCAGAGATGTACCACACTTAATCCTGCTACATTGTTACCTCTCTCGGATCTAAAGGAGGGGTCAGGTCAGGTATTGTACAAAGAAGATCCAAGAGAGGAGATTCCTTATGATTGTGTTCAGCTTATGGCACAGGAAGCAGTAGGCCTACCCACAGTGTTTGAAACTGAAAGACTTAATGCTGATTTTGAATTTTTTATAGATGGATCTCGCCACCAAGATGACTCAGGTACCTTCCACACTGGGTATGCCATCGTCTCCCTGAATGCAGTAATCAAAGCAGAACCAATGCTCCCACATCAGTCGGCCCAGGAGGCTGAACTTAAGGCTCTGACCGAGGCCTGTAAGATAGCTGAAGGTAGAATTGTTAACATCTACACAGATTCTAGATACGCATTCGGTATAGCTCATGATTTTGGTCCAATTTGGAAATCTAGAGGATTCCTGACGGCAGCAGGACATCCCATTAAAAATGCTGACGCAGTCCAGCAGTTAATTGATGCATTACAATTACCAAAAGAGGTAGCTGTCATAAAAGTTAAAGCACATACCAGATGCACTGATCAGGTGAGTAAAAGGAAACGCAATGGCCGATGCAGCAGCAAAAACAGCAGCCAGTAGACCACTCCAAGGGGTAACGATGCACCAGGTAAGCGCTCCCAAAAATCCCTTTGTGTCGGAGGATGCCTTAGCCCAGATGCAGGCTCAGGTGTGCCAGGACGAAGTAGAAAAGTGGGAAAAAGAAGGTGCATGTCTGAATGCAGAAACTGGGGTATGGGGAAGAGGGATGCGCCGATGCCTTCCAAGAGCGTTGTACCCTGCGGTCGCCCAGATGTTACATGGGCCAACCCACCAGTCCAAAACTGCTGTAATGAGCATGATGCAGAAACATTGGGTGGCACCAGGCTTTTCCACCTGTATAGAAGGCTTGATCCAGGGATGCATGGTATGTGCTACACATAATCAGGGAAGGGTAGTCAAGACACCACCCAAACACACCCCTCGGCCCCTCTATCCTTTCCAGAGACTGCAGATTGATTATATTCAGCTGCCAAAAATCAGGGTCATGGGAGTACGTGTTGGTGTGTTTTTGATTTATTCTCAGGTTGGCCGGAGGCTTTCCCGATTGCCAAGGCTACGGCTGCGGCAACCGCAAAGAAGCTGCTTTCGGAGGTGGTGTGCAGGTATGGAGTACCAGAGGTGATCGAAAGTGACAGAGGTACACATTTCACAGGTGAAATAATGAATGAAGTCTTGACAGCTCTGGGAATTCAAAAGCTTTCCACACCCCATATCATCCACAAAGCAGTGGAAAAGTAGAAAGACTAAATGGGACATTGAAGTTAAAAATCCAAAAGGCCATGGCTGAAACAGGGAAATCTTGGCCTGAATGTTTACCATTAGCCCTATACTCAGTAAGGTACACTCCAAATATGAAAACTGGACTTTCTCCGTATGAAGTACTATTTGGCAAAGTGCCTAGCTTAGGATGTTTCTTTCCCCAAGCACTGGAGATGAGTAACCATGTATTAAGCTCATATGTAAGGGATTTGCATAAAAGACTCAAGAAAGTACATGATAATGTTTTCAGTTCTCTTCCAGATCCGAACCAGGATCCTGGAAGTCACAGCCTGCAGCCCGGAGACTGGGTAGTCATTAAAAGACACGTGAGAAAGAGTCTGGATCCGAGATTTGATGGACCTTTTCAAGTTCTACTGACGGCAAGTACCGCAGTCAAGCTACAAGGCAAGGAAACTTGGATCCACGCATCGCATTGTAAGAAGATCCTTGGAGAGCCTCCAGAAGAGGAATGATGCTACTAATGACATTTGCTTGCATCCTTGCAGTAACGGATGCTTGGAACAGACCACACATAGTGGAGATGGGGATAGCAAATAAATTTTTCAGTGCATTATTTATCTACCCTATGATAACTCAGACATGGGATAAGTTGGTAGAATCCACAGACTACCTAGATGATCAAATATGGGATATTTTAAATATCATCAATGGGTCCCTTGCAGTACAGAACCAGTTAATTATTGTTACTAACCAACATACCCTCGTGTTAGATTACCTGACTGCAGCTCAAGGAGGGATGTGCCAGATTATTGGACCTGCATGTTGTCATTATATTGATAATTCTAGTGTTTTAACCCTTAAACATAAGTTAGAGGATGTCATAAAGTTAAGGAAACTATATGATGAGGCAAATCTGATGAATCAAGATTCATGGTGGGCAAATACTTTCTCCTTTCTTAACCCCGCAAATGGGTTCAAAGGCATAGGGGGATGGCTGACTGGGATAATACAAGCTGGCCTACAGGTTTTGATGATATGTCTTGCTATCTATTTAGTTTTTAAAATCTGTTTGATGTGTATTAAACGATGTACTAGGACACAGAGGAGGTATGAAGATGTGTATTGATCAAATGAAGGAACAAAAGGAGGGAATGTTAAAGTTAAAACCAGCATTTCTTCAGAAGACCTTGGTTCTTGTCAGACAGGCTGATGCATACTAGAAGTTGAGATAAGAATGTTCCTTCCTTTGAGATAATAAACCCCCACTCGCCTTAGTTATGAAAACACATCCTGTACTGGGAGTCAAGGACAAGGATGGAGTTTTCTGTTAAAACCAGTATTCTATGTTTTTAGTGATAAGCTGTATAAACACCATATATGGTAATTCCGCTTCCTGCTTATGGGGTGTATATAAGACCCTTCGTTAGCAATAAAGAGTAGAGCTTATAGACGCATCCTTTGGTCTGTGTCTTATTCTCTCTGGTACCACATTCCGAGGAGGAAAGGGTTAACGAGATAACAGTGACGACACTAGTTAAAAGGGCTATTTGCTTTAAAATAATCTCCACCATCACAATACATACCTAATATTATCTAGTTATATATGCTGTGTTGATAAGGTGTAGCGATGCATGGCCTACTTAATACCTTACCCTTTTTTATTTAAGATGGAATCCAGATATTCTTGCATTCAATATGATACTTTGCTTTCATCTGAACAATTAGGTATGTTTTATAGCGTATATAGTGTACGACTTATTGTCTCGTGTTGTCTGAGTCTGTGTTTTGTTTATAAATGATATATTTAATTCTTTCTTATTTAAGAAGAGAGTGCGCATCCCGACTACGCCTATGGCAACCTGTTCATTACGCAGAATTATGAGCCCCTTGATTTTCTAGCTCTGAAGCCATTAGAGAATAGCAACTCTGCTAGCAAGCAAGGAGCATCTATCTCTCACCACTCTGTCACAGGCAAGAAACATATATGTACAGTACAGACCAAAAGTTTGGACTCACCTTCTCATTCAAAGATTTTTCTGTATTTTCATGATTATGAAAATTGTAGAATCACACTGAAGGTATCAAAACTATGAATTAACACATGTGGAATTATACATTACACTTTACAAAAAAAGTGTGATACAACTGAAAATATGTCTTATATTCTAGGTTCTTCAAAGTAGCCACCTTTTGCTTTGATTACTGCTTTGCACGCAGAAAAGGTGAACGGATGGACTCTACATGTCTGGTTCCCACCGTGAAGCATGGAGGAGGTGGTGTGATGGTGTGGGGGTGCTTTGCTGGTGACACTGTTGGGGATTTATTCAAAATTGAAGCGGTTAGCGGTCCAGCTCACCCCAAACCATTTTGATTGGGTTCTGGTCTGGTGACTGTGGAGGCCAGGTCATCTGGCGTAGCACCCCATCACTCTCCTTCTTGGTCAAATAGCCCTTACACAGCCTGGAGGTGTGTTTGGGGTCATTATCCTGTTGAAAAATAAATGATGGTCCAACTAAACACAAACCGGATGGAATAGCATGCCTCTGCAAGATGCTGTGGTAGCCATGCTGGTTTAGCATGCCTTCAATTTTGAATAAATCCCCAACAGTGTCACCAGCAAAGCACCATCACACCACCTCCTCCATGCTTCACGGTGGGGACCAGGCATGTAGAGTCCATCCGTTCACCTTTTTTGAGCGCAAAGCAGTAATCAAAGCAAAAAGTGGCTACTATGATGAACCTAGAATATAAGACATATTTTCAGATGTTTCACACTTTTTTGTAAAGTGTATTGTATAATTCCACATGTGTTACTTCATAGTTTTGATGCCTTCTGTGTGATTTTACAATTTTCATAGCCATGAAAATACAGAAAAATCTTTGAATGAGAAGGTGTGTCCAAACTTTTGGTCTGTACTGTATATCCGATGATTTAAACCTGTGTATCTAGATATGGGAATTAAATACATTTTCTCATACAGATACCGGTCGACTCCAAGTGGACTGTGTGGTTGAAAACAGTGCAGCATCTGAACCAGGCGAACATCGCGATTGTTGAGTTCGTGGAGGATCTCCAGGATTCAGATGTCGAGTTCGCAGAACCGGACTATAATCCTCTAACCCGTGCGATACCCGACGCTCCTAAAAGATGGGGGAATTCGATAAGCACACCGCTCAGGAATAGAAAAGGTAACGGATCCTTGAAACACGCACGATTCTCACTTTTATGTGTATGTATCCTGTGTAGACAGCATTTCTCCGATAACTAGTAGATATATTTTATTTACATGTGTTACGCTAGTAACGTACCTTTGAAATATATACGATCCCCAGCTTTGTGAATGTATCCTGTGTAGATATCATTTCTGAGGTAGCTAATAGTTATATTTTATTTACAGGTGTTAAACTAGTGTGCAGGAGGTTGCAATTTGAAAAATAAAATATCCCAACACGACAGCGATCGAGCAGTGTGATGTAAGCTAATTCAGCAGCCTCAGAAGTGCAGTACCCGACTCATAACTTGTAAGTATATATGTCTACTTATACACTTATGTCTAATTATACACTGATTTCACGGATAGCTGGGGCGGCTAACTTTTAAAATATTCCGTTGAATCAGAGTAAAGTGAGGCATGTAGCTTTCCTATATTACGCGTGATTCGCGTCTAACTGTAGCATGTATCTTTTCTTTAGTTACGACGAATCTTCAATCACGAGTTTTGCAGCAGCGCAATTTCAGATCGTCGGTGGATCCGCCGCAAAGAGCTAACGTGCCTGTGAGAACAGAACCTCTTTCACTCAGCTGTGTTGCGGATCGAGAAGAAACCACAGCGACAGCCGCACACCCCGGGAATACGGAGAGTAGTAGGCGGAAAAATATACGGCTGTGTCAATCTACACAAACCGCAGATATTACCCCAGGCAGAGCCGTCTAGCAATTTAGCCAATGCGTTACCTCTAAAGAAAGGCGCAGTATCGCGGCGTCGTGTAAGTAAGAAGCAGAAGGTTGATGGTCGATCAGCTTACACACCGACACCTGTGTGGGGTGATGAGCACGTAAAAATGTTTCTTGATATGTTTGCACAGTACTCGCATACAAAACTCGTGCAGAACAAGCTAAAATCTTTCTGTGACACGTATGAAAGACTGATAAATGCATGTCCAACACCTGACATTATCGCTGAACTATGTGATTTTAAACAAAATTATGCAAATGTACAATCACCATCTGTGAATTTAAATAAATTTGTGTGACTAAGAATGAATGATTATGAGTTGAAAAAATTAATTAAAATAATTCCACAAAGATCTTATAGAGCTAAAGTCGTTAAGAAGCCTCTAGAGATGTTGGTGTTAAGGGTCGAGTTCCCATTTCTGCACAAGGGGAATCTCGAGCCGTCCCTGCTGCGGTCTCCCATCTGTCTCGGGCCGTAGTTGACTCTGCTCAGCTTAGACATCGGTCCCAGCATCTCGCCCAGTCTAACATTGTGCAGAGGATTACTGCTGCTCCTCCAGGCTCTGCTATTGTAGCCAGTACTGGTTAGCGGCGAGCAGACGTCTTTAGGACAAAGTCCTTGCTTTCCCCTTCTGAGCATGCCCAGAGTAAGATATCTCAGTGGAGATCAGGGGGTCACATGCTTAGGTACTGCAGCAGCTCCTATTGGTCCGCCAGGAAGGTCCTGAAACCACTTGTGTTCTGGAGCACTTTCCTATTGGTCCTTATCTGGCAGGTCCTTTAGTTGCTACTATAAAAGGGTGGCATGGTCGTGCCGCCATGCGCTAGTATCAATCACATTATGTGCTTTGCGCCAGGGTGATCTTGCACGCATGTGTTAGGGCTCGGCTGAAATAAGCCCTAGAATACCGGCACCTCTGGTGAGGAGATTGTATGCACGTGTTTAGGGCTCGGCTGAAATAAGCCCCTAGATCACCGGCTTCTCCGGTGAGGAGATTGTCTGATTGCGTTGCTATGGACTGCTGTCCGCACAGCAGTTGTCTGTGCATACCTGTGGAGTTAACAGGACACAGTCCATATCTCTGCGCATCTACCTTAGCGACTATGTGGCGTAACAGAGTTCACTTATACCACCATATAGGGCCACAGTGTCCATAGTTGCGACTCTGAAGTAACAGAGTTCACCATTCTGCCATCCTACTAGCAGCAGGCTCTGCCTGCACGGTGGACCCCGGGCTGCGAACGCACTTATTATTTATATTTATTTTGTGCGTTCTGCCAGCCCTAACATAATACTAGCGCCAGGGCCTGGCTAGTAAATGGCGGACGACCAGCGTCTACAGCGGTACATCAAGCAGCTGGAGGGTAGGTTGGCGGCTCTAGAGCGCACAACCTCAGCTGTGGGTGTTACCGCTGTCGCTGTTCAGGCTGCTAGCGTGGCTGCAGCCTGTTTGTCCTCTGCTACCCCTGCTCTGACTTTATCCCGTCTCCTGCTTCCAGGCAAGTTTGCTGGTGACAGCAAGCAATGTCGGGGATTCGTGAGTCAGTGCTCCATTCATCTTGAGCTTCTGGCTGCACGTTTTTCCACGGAACGGGCGAAGGTGGGTTTTGTCTTATCCCTCCTGTCGGGCAGGATGTTGGAGTGGGCAACCCCGCTGTGGGAGCGCGACGATCGTGTGGTACAGAGTGCTCCTCTCTTCCTGGAAGCTCTGAGACAGATCTTCTTAGGACCTCGTGTCACCCACGATACGGCGCTCCAACTGCTGGCAATATCACAGGGTTCACCCATGGTCAGCCAGTTCGCCGTCCAATTCCGGACTCTGGTCTCTGAGCTAGAGTGGCCGGATAAAGTCCTCATTCCGGTGTACTGGAGAGGACTGGCGGATCATGTAAAGGATGCCTTGGCCACCAGGGAGATTCCCGCCACACTGGAGGAGCTCATTTCCTTATCTACCCGCATTGATCTCCGTTTTAACGAGCGGGGTTAGAGCGGACCCAGTGCAGGCAGAGGTTTCGGTTGGCTCCCACCTTCGCCAAACCTCTGAAATCTTCCGTTCAAGCGTCCGACTCCTCCGAAGCCATGGAGGTTTCTCGAGCGGGACCTAAGTCCCGGACCGCTCGAGTAATGGTGGTCAGTAATTTTTGCCAACAGGCAGGACACTATACTAAGAGGTGTCCACAGCGATCGCAGAGGCGATCATGTCTAGTGACCCTGGGAGGAGGCTCACTAGAGACAGCAGCATTTTCCTCCAAGATGACACTTAAAGGGACAACCACTGTAGGCACTTCCACTTTCACAGTCAACCTTTGTGTGGACTCAGGAGCAGAGGGGTACTTCATGTCCTCTAACTTTGCTCACCGTCACGCAATACCTCTGGTGGCGCTTGACAAATCAGTGATTGTCCGGGTAGTGAATGGGTCGATATTGCTCTCACAAATTACACACCAGACTGTTCCTCTTGCATTGTTTGTATCCCCTTCCCATCAGGAGCTTATTTCCCTACTCGTCCTTCCCGAGGGAATAGACGAGATCCTACTAGGAATATCTTGGCTCTGTTTCCACTCCCCACATATAGAGTGGACTTCGGGTAGGATACTGGGTTGGAGTGATACATGTAGAGGCAGATGTGTCAGGAGTTGCGTTCAGGTTACCACTACTGAGTTACCCGCAGATCTTACTTCACTTCCCAAGTGCTATTGGTCATATGCAGACGTGTTCTCCAAGAAGGCTGCGGAGACTCTTTCGCCTCATCGCCCCTATGACTGTCCTATTTACTTCTTGCCTGGAGCAGAACCACCTCGGGGAAGGGTCTATCCCCTCTCTCTTTCTGAGACAGAGGCTATGTCGCAATATATCCAGGAGAACCTGGCAAGAGGGTTCATTAGGAAGTCGGTGTCACCGGCAGGGGCGGGATTCTTCTTCGTGCAGAAGAAGAACGGAGAATTACGTCCATGCATTGATTACAGGGGTCTTAACGCCATCACCGTTAAGAACAAGTACCCGTTGCCCCTGATTTCTGAGCTCTTTGATAGGCTCCAGGGAGCAAGGGTATTTACTAAACTAGATCTGCGCGGTGCTTATAACCTGATTCGCATCCGTGAGGGGGACGAATGGAAGATGGCTTTTAATACCAGGGATGTGCATTACGAATATCTGTTGATGCCCTTTGGGCTCTGTAATGCCCCAGCCATTTTCCAAGACTTTGTCAATGACATCTTCCGGGATATGCTCTCCACCTCGGTCGTAGTCTATCTGGATGATATACTCATCTTCTCTCCAGATATTGACTCCCACCAGAGAGATGTCTGCAGAGTCTTCGACCTCTTACGGGCAAATTCCCTTTATGCTAAGTTAGAGAAATGTATGTTTGAGCTGGAGTCTTTACCTTTCCTTGGCTATATCATCTCAACCGAGGGATTGGCTATGGAACCTGCCAAACTACAGGCTGTGATGGACTGGCAAGAACCCCACTCTCTTAAAGCGGTGCAGCAATTTATGGGGTTCATTAACTACTATCGCCAGTTCTGTAAGGTTCTTTGTACATGTTTCTTGAAACTCAGTTTTTTCCGTCAGCCATTTTGCTTTCTGTCTTGCTGCAGCTATCTTGCCCTCAGTCAATATGGAGTTTCCAGCTTTCATGTTCCCGCCCTGATTCTCTCCCTCTTGCTTCTTAAGCAGCCTCAGCTGAGCAATCAGTGCTTCAGAATCAAGCCTGCAGTGAGCCTGTGACCTGACTCCTGGAAAACCTTGGACTTTGTACTCCAGCTATTTCCTACTGAGGAACTTTGGAACACTTGTGGACTCTGGAAACCTGCTATTTGATAAATCCACGTTTGCATGGAATTACGGTAACAGAGAAGAGATCCTGAACCTGTTGTGGAGAGTTATTGCTGAGTTCAAGTTACTCTGGCCTGCTGTGTCTCCTGCTTCTGTACCTGCAAACTGTGTGACCATTTTTGCCACTTGTATGAAGTAATACAAGTCCTTCTATATCAAACCTGTGTCTCATGTGTTTTCCTCGCACCCAAGCACAAGACGCTATATGAACTGTACACCATACATTACAAGATTCTGAAGCCAAACGTTAGTGTCTGCTGGGTCTGGGAAGGCTGTGTCTGCTGTGACTGTGGATATCATATGTCCGGTTATACTTTCTGTGATGACAGTGGTTGTGACTTCTCACAACCATTCCAGGTGAGCAATTCCCTTAATTTTACTCTGCAGTGTTACCACAGGTAAACACTAGTTTTTTTTTTTTTTTTTTCTCTTCTCCTTCCAGTACTCCTGTCTTAAAAGATCTGGAAGATGGAGGCTCGCATAAAGGAGCTTTGCGGAGTGACTGATACAATCCTTGCAGATATACAGACTACAAAGACCCGTTTTGCAAACCTACAGGACCTCACTAATCACAATTTGCAAGTGTTTGGACAAACTACCCAGGATTTACGAGCCAGGATTGAGGTTCTAGAGGAACGAGTCCAGGCTCCTGCCATAACCCCGAGTTCTGGGATTCCCAAGTTACCCCCTTTTCATTTTGGCGGTGAACGTGAGAAATTCAGGGGATTTATTAACCAATGCAATCTTTTTTTTTCTGCACATGCTTCACAATTTCCCACTGAACGATCTAAAGTGCTTACTATAATCATGTTGCTTACCGACAAGGCTTTGATGTGGGCAAACCCTCTGATTGAGACTGAGGATGAATGTTTGGATCATCTTGATGCTTTCATTTCAGCCATGGGGCAGGTGTTTGATGACCCCAATCGAGGTGCAACAGCTGAAGCAGCCATGTTAACTTTGCGCCAAGGTAAGCGCTCAGTAGCCGAATATGCCTTGGATTTCAGGAGATGGGCCCTCGATACCACTTGGGACAGTTCCGCCAAAAAATCTATTTTTCGAAAAGGGTTGTCTCCACTGATTAAGGATGAACTTGCTCGTGCCGACCCTCCCACTGCGTCAGGTGACTTTATTAACTACTGCATCCGTATTGATGCTCGTCTGACTGAACGCAGGCAAGAGAGATGGTTTGAAAGCAATCGCACTAACCTTTTCCTACCTTCCTCCCCAGCTAAGGAACCTTTGAGTAGGATCACACGGGAACCTGAACCTGAACCCATGCAGGTGGACTCTTTACAAAGACGGGTTAGTGATGCACGCAAAGAACATCGTTTAAAGGAAAATCTATGTTTCTACTGTGGTAAGTCAGGGCACTTCATTATAAACTGCCCCAGCCGTTCTCGTAAGACTACTGCAGCAGTCATTCACTGTGAGTGTTGCGAGAGGAGATCTGTCAGGTCCGAGCCTCAGGCTCCAGAGAGATCTGCAGCAACAGATATTGATTTCTCGGACTTAAACTCCGTCACTTCTGAGGACGATGACTGTGTAAACTCTGCAATTTTTCAAGTTTCCTCAGCGGTGTCCCAGCTGAGTTGTAAGAAAAACAATTCTCATTGCTTCCTTTCCATCAAACTCTGGGTTGACTCAGTCTGGGTGTCTAGCTCTGCTATGATCGACTCAGGGGCAAGTGGAAATTTTATGGATATCTCCTTTGCTCTGAAACAGGGGATACGTTCAGTGAAGAAGGCTACTCCAGTACAGATGGAGACTGTGGATGGCTCCCTGCTGACCTCTGGACCAGTGGATCAGGAAACGGAGCCTTTGAGGATCCTTATGGGTAAAGATCATCAAGAGAAACTGTCCTTTATGCTTATCTCTTCTCCCCACTTTCCCATTATTCTAGGGCTACCATGGCTGCAGGCTCAGAACCCTACCATTAACTGGGAGACCAAGGAATTACACTTTCCAGAGAAACAGATGAGTCCAGAAGTTTCAGCTTGCTCTGTTCCTAAAGGAACCATGTCAGTCCCTGAACTACCAGCTGTATACCAGGACTATGTGGATTTATGTGACAAGAAGAACGCTGACCAGCTTCCCCCTCACCGTCCATATGATTGTCCAATTGAATTATTGCCTGGAGCAGAGATACCTTTTGGTAAGATCTACCCCCTGGCGGGGCCCGAGCTAAAGGCTTTAAAGGATTACATAGACGAAAATCTAGCCAAGGGCTTCATACGCCCCTCTTCATCTCCTGCAGGTGCACCCATCTTCTTTGTGAAGAAGAAAGATGGATCTCTGAGACCCTGCGTAGACTATAGGGAACTCAATAAGGTTACTATTAGAAACCGTTATCCATTGCCTTTAATCCCTGAGTTATTGGAGAGAGTGCGGCATGCCAAAATTTTCTCTAAACTGGATCTCCGTGGGGCCTATAACTTGGTCCGTATTAGACCTGGGGATGAATGGAAGACTGCATTCAGGTCACGCTATGGACACTTTGAATATCTAGTTATGCCTTTTGGTCTGAGTACCGCCCCAGCCACTTTCCAACACTTGGTGAATGACATCTTCAGGGATCTCCTAGATACATTTGTGGTGATTTATTTGGATGATATTCTAATTTTTTCTAACTCCACAGAGGAACATCATGGACATGTGAGAATGGTCTTAGAACGTCTAAGACAAAACCATCTTTACATCAAACTTGAAAAGTGTGAATTCCATAGGACCGAAATTCAATTTCTGGGGTATGTACTGTCTACACAAGGAATTAGTATGGATGTAAGCAAGACCCAAGCCATCAAGGATTGGCCAATTCCTAGAAATGTGAAGGAGGTGCAGCGCTTCATCGGGTTTGCCAACTTCTATAGACGTTTCATTAGGAATTTCTCTGAGGTAGTGTCACCTATCACCCAACTTACCCGGAAAGAGTCTAGGTTCTCCTGGACCCCCCAAGCCCAGGAAACATTTTCCCGTCTAAAGGATAAATTTACCACCGCACCTATCTTAGTACATCCCAACCCCGAACTTGCCTTCATAATAGAGGTGGATGCTTCAGACTGTGCCGTTGGAGCTATACTCTCTCAGAGAACAGGTGAGAAGAATGTCTTGCATCCCTGTGCCTTCTTTTCCCAGCAGTTGTCTTCGGCTGAGAGGAACTACGATGTGGGCAATAGAGAGTTGTTGGCCATTATTGCCGCCTTCAAAGAATGGAGACACCTTCTTCAGGGAGCTGCACAGCAAATAGTCGTCCTGACAGACCATCGTAACCTTGAATTTATCAGGTCGGCTAAGTGCCTGACTCCTCGCCAGGCTCGCTGGAATCTTTTCTTAAACCAATTTAATTTTGTCATTTCTTATAGACCAGGATCGCGCAATGGAAAGGCTGATGCACTCTCTAGGATTCATTCAGCAGAGACCCGTCCACTTACTCCTCCTAAGACTATTCTTCCTGACTCTAGATTCCTGGGAGTGATTCATAATCAAGACCTACTTAAGGACATCAAGGAAGCATACCATGCGGATTCCTTGTTGGCACAACCCCCAAGGGACGTAAGTCTTGTCTTTAAGAATGGTGTGTGGATTCAGGGACAACGTCTGTATATACCTGAAACAGTCAGATTGAGAGTATTGCAACTCATCCACGATTCCAAGATAGCTGGGCATAGAGGAATTCTAAAGACACAGGAATTTCTTTCTCGTTTCTTTTGGTGGCCCACTTACAGGAAAGATGTTTTAAACTATGTCACTTCATGTGAAGTCTGTGCAAGATGCAAAACACCTCGCTCCTCACCAACTGGTCTGTTGCAACCCCTTCCCACCCTGTCCCGCCCGTGGGGATCCATTTCTATGGACTTCATTGTGGAGTTACCAACCTCTCAAGGGAAGAACACCATTCTAGTGGTGGTTGATCGTTTAACAAAGGCAGCTCATTTTATCCCTTGTGTCGGCTTACCCACTGCAAAACAGACATCAGATTTGATGATTAAGAATGTGTTTCGCTTACATGGAGTACCGGATGAGGTTATTTCGGATCGAGGGGTGCAATTCACTTCAAGGTTTTGGCAAAATTTCTGTGCCGCATTGGACATTAAAGTAAACCTTTCTTCTGCTTTTCATCCCCAGACTAATGGACAGACAGAACGAACCAATCAGACCCTGGAGCAGTATCTCCGCTGCTTTATCTGCCACCTACAGGATGATTGGGTGGATCTACTTCCACTGGCTGAGTTCTCTTATAACAACTCTCAGAGCGCCTCCACTAAGCAGTCTCCTTTTTACTCCAATCTAGGTTATCATCCTAACATTCTTCCTCGATTTCCCATAGAAACGCCCTTGCCAGCAGTGGCTGAAAGAATCATGTCTTTACAAAAGAATATGGATCTTCTAAAGGAAAATCTGGAATTGGCTCAGGAAAGGTACAAGAAAGCAGCAGATAAATTTCGTAAACCTGCACCAGCTTTCAAGGTAGGAGACTTGGTCTGGCTGTTAACCAGAAATCTTAAGTTAAGGATTCCATCGTCTAAGTTGGGACATAAGTACATTGGACCCTATAAAATCAGTAAAATTATAAGTGCCGTTGCTTGTCGTCTTCAACTGCCCAGAACTATGAGAATCCACCCTGTCTTTCATGTATCCCTACTAAAGGCTGCAACACCCAATACGTTTCCTGGACGTTCTTCTCCTTGCCCTGACCCAGTGCTAGTCGATGGTCAGGAAGAATTTGTGGTGGAAAGGATTCTAGAT
>JARQOD010013702.1:0-14159 GCA_033576555.1 Oophaga sylvatica
TGCACAGTTATATGTCAAAAAATACTATACCACATCCGATGAATTCACAGTAGATTGTACTTCACCTAGTAAGACAAAATTCAAATCATTTCTGCCATTGTATATTCTACAAAAAATAAAAATACAGCAATTTATAAGCTTCAAGTAAATGACATGAAAGCAAACAACCTTTAAATACATACAAGCTGAAAATACATAAATACATATATACACACACACACACCTCTGGCAAAAATTGAGAACACTGCCAAACTTACAGTTTGATTTTTCTATTTATAGGCATATTTGAGTAAAATGTAAATTGCTCTTTTAGTCGATAAACTACTGACGTGTCTTGCTCGGAATTTCAAAGCAATAAATATTTAATTTTCAGAATAGAAATACCGTATATACTCGTGTATAAGCCGAGTTTTTCAGCCCATTTTTTAGGGCTGAAAGTCCCCCTCTCGGCTTATACGCGGGTCATATACGGGGGTCGGCGGGGGAGCGGGGGTGTCGGATTATACTCACCTCTCCGCCGCCACGGTCTCTGCAACCCCCTTGCTTCTCCCACGATCTCCGGCTCCTTCCTGCAGCGGTCACATGGCACCGCTCATTAAAGTCATGAATATGCACATATTCATGGCTTTAACCCCATACTGCCATCGGACGTACTATCCCGTCCATGGTACCTGGGCCCGTATGACCATGGACGGGATAGTACGTCTCGTGCGATCGGACGCGCTCCCGGGGGGAGCGCAGCCGATCGCGGCTGGATGTCAGCTGATTATCACAGCTGACACCCATGACTGTGTGTCAGGAGTGGTCACGGACCGCTCCCGGCACATTAACCCCTTGCACACCGCGATCAAACATGATCGCGGTGTACTGGGGGCACAGGGGAGGATCGCGCAGGGTGGGGGCTCCCTGCGCGCTCCCCTGAGACCCTCAGAGCAGCGCGATGTGATCGCGCTGTTCTGAGGGCTTCCTCCCTCCCAGGACCCGGATCCAAGATGGCGCCGGGGTCCTGGAGGGAGGCGGCTACCTCAGTGCCTGCCGAGAGCAGGCACTGAGAAGCCTGCTGCACTGCCTGAGCGATCGCTGGTGTGACAGAGTGCTGTGCACACTGTCACACCAGCGATCTGATAAAATACAGTGATGTCCCACCCTGGGACAAAGTAAAAAAGTTAAAAAAATAAAAATAAACATGTTTTAAAAAAAAATCCAAAATAAATAAAAAAAATTTATATATATTCCCCAATAAATTCACTTCTTCCTGTAAATAAAAAAAACAAAGCAATAAAAGTACACATCTTTGGTATCGCCGCGTCCGTAACGACCCCCCCTATAAAATTGTCCCACTAGTTAACCCCTTTAGTGAACCCCTTAATAAAAAAAAAAAAAGAAGCAAAAAATCAATGCTTTATTATCATACCGCCGAACAAAAAGTGGAATAACACGCGATCAAAAAGACCGATATAAAAAAACATGGTACTGCTGAAAACAGCATCTTGTCCCGCAAAAAACGAGCTGTCATACAGCATGATCAGCGAAAAACTAAAAAAGTTATAGCTCGCAGAATAAAGCGATGCAAAAATAATTATTTTTTATATAAAATTGTTTTTATTCTATAAAAGCGCCAAAACATGAAAAAATGAATAAATGAGGTATCGCCATAATCGTACTGACCCGAAGAATAAAACTGCTTTATCAATTTTACCACACGCGGAACGGTATAAACGCCTCCCCCAAAAGAAATTCATGAATTGCTGATTTTTGTTCATTCTAACCTCCCAAAAATCGAAATAAAAAGCGATCAAAAAACGTCACGTGCTCAAAAATGGTACCAATAAAAACGTCAACTCGTCCCGCAAAAAATAAGACCTCACATGACTCTGTGGGCCAAAATATGCAAAAATTATAGCTCTCAAAATGTGATGATGCAAAAACTATTTTTGTAATAAAAAGCGTCTTTTAGCGTGACAGCTGCCAATCATAAAAACCCGCTATAAATAGTAAATCAAACCCCCCTTTATCACCCCCTTAGTAAGGGAAAAATAATAAAATTAAAAAAAAGTATTTATTTCCATTTTCCCATTAGGGTTAGGGTTAGGGTTGCGGCTAAAGTTAGGGTTAGGGTTGGCGCTAAAGTTAGGATTAGGGTTAGGGTTGGGATTAGGGGTGTTTAGGGTTAGGTTTGTGGTTAGGGTTGGGACTAGGGTTAGGGTGTGTTGGGGTTAGGGTTGGAGTTAGAATTGGGGGGTTTCCGCTGTTTAGGCACATCAGGGGCTCTCCAAATGTGACATGGCGTCTGATATCAATTCCAGCCAATTCTGCGTTGAAAAAGTCAAATGGTGCTCCTTCACTTCTCAGCTCTGCCATGCGTCCAAACATTAGTTTATCCCCACATATGGGGTATCAGCGTACTCTGGACCCCAAGAGTTATTGTGCAATTTGTCCTATTTCTTCTGTTACCCTTGGGAAAATAATAAACTGGGGGCGAAAATATCATTTTTGTAAAAAAAAAAAATATTTTTTTTTTTTACGGCTGTACATTATAAACTTCTGTGAAGCACTTGGGGCTTCATAGCGCTCACCACACATCTAGATAAGTTCCTTGTGGGGTCTATTTTCCAAAATGGGGTCACTTGTTGGGGATTTCCACTGTTTAGGCGCATCAGGGACTCTCCAAATGCGACATGACGCCCCCAGACCATTCCATCAAAGTCTGCAATCCAAAACGTCACTACTTCCCTTCCGAGCCCCAACGTGTACCCATACAGTAGTTTTCTTCCACATATTGGATATCAGCGTACTCAGGACAAATTGGACAACTTTTGGGGTCCAATTTCTCCTGTTACCCTTGTAAAAATAAAATATTGGGGCAAAAAAATCATTTTTGCAAAAAAAAAAAAGATTTTTTATTTTTACGGCTGTGCGTTATAAACTTCTGTGAAGCACTTCGGGGTTCAAAGTGCTCACCACACAACTAGACAAGTTCCTTGTGGGGTCTATTTTCCAAAATGGGGTCACTTGTGGGGGTTTCCACTGTTTAGGCGCATCAGGGGCTCTCCAAATGCGACATGACGCCCCCAGACCATTCCATCAAAGTCTGCAATCCAAAACGTCACTACTTCCCTTCCGAGCCCTGACGTGCGCCCATACAGTAGTTTTCTCCCACATATTGGGTATCAGCGTACTCAGGACAAATTGGACAACAACTTTTGGGGTCCAATTTCTCCTGTTACCCTTGTGAAAATAAAATATTGGGGGCGAAAAAATCATTTTTGTAAAAAAAAAAAAGATTTTTATTTTTACGGCTGTACGTTATAAACTTCTGTGAAGCACTTCGGGGTTCAAAGTGCTCACCACACATCTAGATAAGTTCCTTGTGGGGTCTATTTGCCAAAATGGGGTCACTTGTGGGGGTTTCCACTGTATAGGTGCATCAGGGGCTCTCCAAATGTGACATGACGCCCCCAGACCATTCCATCAAAGTCTGCAATCCAAAACAAAAAAAAAAAGATTTTTTATTTTACGGCTGTACGTTATAAACTTTAGTGAAACACCTGGGGGTTAAAAGTTCTCACCACACATCTAGATAAGTTCCTTGAGGGGTCTAGTTTCCAAAATGGTGTCATTTATGGGGGTTTCCACTGTTTAGGCAGATCAGGAGCTCTCCAAACACGACATGGCGTCCAGCCAATTCTGCGTTGAAAAAGTCAGACGGCGCTCCTTCCCTTCCAAACTCTGCCATGCACCCAAACAGTGGTTTACCCCCACATATGGGGTATCAGCGCACTCAGGACAAATTGCACAATAACTTTTGAAGTCTTGTTACCCTTGGAAAAATAAAAATTGGGGTGAAAAGATCATTTTTGTGGAAAAAATATGATTTTTAAATTTTACGGTTCTACGTTATAAACTTGTGTGAAGCACTTGGGGGTTCAAATTGCTCACCAAAGATCTAGAAAAGTTCCTTAGGGGGTCTAGTTTCCCAAATGGGGTCATTTGTGGGGGGTTTCCACTGTTTAGGCACATCAGGGGCTCTCCAAATGCAACATGGCATCCAATCTAAATTCCAGCCAATTTTGGTTGGAAAAAGTCAAATGGTGCTCCTTCCATTCCGAGCTCTGCCGTGCGCCCAAACAGTGGTTCCCCCCCACATATGGGGTATCAGCGTACTCAGGACAAATTGAACAACAACTTATGTGGTCCAATTTCTCCTGTTACCCTTGGGAAAATAAAAAATTAGTGACTAAAAGATAATTTTTGTGGGAAAAAAATAGGATTTTTTATTTTCATGCCCGGGCATTATAAACTTGTGTGAAGCACTTGGGGGTTCAAAGTGCTCACCAAAGATCTAGATAAGTTCCTTAGGGGGTCTAGTGTCCAAAATGGGGTCACTTGTGGGGGGTTTCCACTGTTTAGGCTCATCTGGGGCACTGCAAACGGAACATGACCCCCATCAACGTCTGCATTTCAAAACGTTACTACTTCCTTTCCAAGCCCTGCCGTGCACCCAAACAGTTTCCCCCCCCACATATGGGGTATCAGCGTACTCAGGACAAATTGGACAACAACTTTTGGGGTCCAATTTCCTTGGGAAAATTCAAAAATTTGGGACTAAAAAATCTTTTTTGTGGAATTTTTTTTTTTTTTCACACCCAGGCATTATAAGCTTTTGTGAAACACTTGGGGGTTCAAAGTGCTCACAACAGATCTAGATAAGTACCTTAGGGGGTCTAGTTTCCAAAATGGTGTCACTTTTGGGGGTTTCCACTGTTTAGGCGCATCAGGAGCTCTCCAAACACGACATGGCGTCCAATCTCAATTCCAGCCAATTTTAGTTTGAAAAAGTCAAACGGCGCTCCTTCCCTTACGAGCTCTGCCATGTGCCCAAACAGTGGTTTTCCCCCGAATATTGGGTATTGGCGTACTCAGGAGAAATTGCATAACAACCTTATCTGTCCATTTTCTCCTTTTATCCTTGTGAAAATAAAAAAAAAGTTTGTAAAAGATCATTTTTGTGGCTAAAAAGTTAAATATTCATTTTTTCCTTCCACGTTGCTTTAGTTCCTGTGAAGCACCTGAAGGGTTAATAATCTTCTTGAATGTGGTTTTGAGTACCTTGAGGGGTGCAGTTTTTAGAATGGTGTCACTTTTGGGTATTTTCTGCCATATAGACCCCTCAAAGTGACTTCAAATGAGAGGTGGTCCCTAAAAAAAATGGCTCTGTAAATTTTGTTGTAAAAATGAGAAATCGCTGGTCAACTTTTAACCCTTATAACTTCCTAACAAAAAAAAATTTTGGTTCCAAAATTGTGCTGATGTAAAGTAGACATGTGGGAAATGTTATTTCTTAACTATTTTGTGTGATATATTTCTCTGTTTTAAGGGAATAAAAATTCAAAGTTTGAAAATTGCAAAATTTTAAAAATTTTCGCCATATTTGCGTTTTTTTCAAAATAAACGCAAGTTATATCGAAGAAATTTTACTTCTAACGTGAAGTACAATATGTCACGAGAAAACAATCTCAGAATCGCGAAGATCCGTTGAAGCGTTCCAGAGTTATAACCTCATAAAGAGACAGTGGTCAGAATTGTAAAAATTGGCCCGGTCATTAACGTGCAAACCACCCTTGGGGGTGAAGGGGTTAATGAGCAGTACCATGTGACCGCTGTAGGAAGGAAGTGCTGTGGAGAGCGCCGGGAGAAGAGAGGCTGCAGGGACGTGCAGCAGAGGGGTGAGTACAGCCATATTTACCTGTCCTCTCTACACCGCTGTGCTGCGTCCTCGTCTGACTCCTCTGGCTGTGAATGATCAGGCAGAGGGCGCGATGACGTTGTTAGTGAGCGCCGCGCCCCCTGCCAGATCATTCACTGCCGAGGACCAGGAAGAGGAGCAGCTCTGCGGTGCAGAGAGGACAGGTAAATATCTCAGGTGCCGGGGTCCTGAGCGAGCGATGACACCGGCACCTGTCCCCCATAGCGCGCCGGTGTCACCGCCTGCTCAGGACCCCGGCACCTGGCCCCCAGCGACGAGAGGTGAGTATGTCATTTTTTTTTTTTTTTTTTGCAGCAGCAGCATATGGGGCATAATCTGGAACATATGGGGGCATAAACTGTGGAACATATGGGGGCATAATCTGTGGAACATATGGGGGCATAATCTGGAGCATATGAGGGCATAATCTGTGGATCATACGGGGGCATAATCTGTGGAATATATGGGGGCATAATCTGGAGCATATGGGGGCATAATCTCTGAAGCATACTGGGCATAATCTGGAGCATATGGGGGCATAATCTGGAGCATATAGGGCATAATCTGTGGAGCATATTGGGCATAATCTGTGCAGCATATGGGGGCATAATCTGTGGAGCATCATATGGGGGCATAATCATTTTTCACCCTAGGCTTATGCGCGAGTCAATAAGTTTTCCCAGTTTTTTGTGGCAAAATTAGGGGGGTCGGCTTATACACGAGTCGGCTTATACATGAGTATATACGGTAGTTGAAATTAGAAAAAAAAAATAATGTTCTTGCAGAACTCAAATGCAAATAACAAAGTTCATAATCATTTATAAACAACAATACTAATGTTTTAACTCATGACCAGTTAACAAATCATTATTTAGTGTAACAACCATGACTGTTAATCCCAGCTTTGGCATGCTTTCCACCAGTCTGTCACACCGCTTTTAAATAACCTTATTACTCTCCTGTCACAAATATGTAAGCCGTTCTTTGTTTGATGGCTGGTGACTCTCCATCTTCCTCTTGATTACATTCCAGAGGCTTTCAATGGGGTTCAGGTCTGGAGATTGGGCAGGCCTTGACAGATTTGTTGTGGTGGTCCTTCATCCACACATTGATTGACCTAGCTGTGTGGCATGGTGCATTGTCCTGCTGGAGGAACCAGTCCTCAGAGTTGGGGAACATTGCCTGAGCAGAAGGAATCCACTGTTTTTCCAGGATAACCTTGTATGCGGCTTGATTCATACGTCATTCGCAGATTAACCTGCGCAATTCCAGCCTTGCTGAAGCATCCCCAGAACACCACTGATCCTCCACCAAATTTCACAATGGGTGCAAGACACTGTGGCTTGTACGCCTCTCCAGGTCTAACCATTAGACGACCAGGTGATGGGCAAAGCTGAAAGTTAGACTCAGAAGATTATCTTACTCCAAGTCCTCTATGGTCCAATCCTTATGGTCTTTGGCAAACTTTAGCCTGGCTCTCCTTGGCTTCTCATTGATGAAAGGCTTTTTTCAAGCTTTACATGACTTGAGCCCTGCCTCTAGGAGCCTGTTACGAACAGTTCTTGCCATGCATTTCACCCCAGCTGCCATTTATTTTGTAGGTCACTTGAGGTCATCCTGCGGTTGCTGAGTAACAGAAAGAAGGATTTTTGGTACTTACTAGGAGTCTTCATTGGGGGACACAGCACCCTCCCCTAAATCCGTACCAGGGAGCAAAGCGTTCCCCGCCCCCCAAACTCCGGCCGGACACATCTTCCGGCGCTATCGTCGACACACAAGCGCCGCCCACCGCTTCGTGCATCAGCGTGTGGACGACGCACAAGCCTCCCCAGACCCTGCAAATGTCTCACAGCGTCGCGCGCACCCTGCCTGCGCTAGCCTCGGCTCCACCCTGCCGGAAGGCCGCACATCGCCCACGAGGCGAGCCAGCCAGGGAACAAAGCGTTTCCCGCCCCCAAACTCCGGCCGGACACACCTCCTTCCGGCGCTATCGTCGACACACAAGCGCCACCCACAGCTTCCTGCATCAGCGCGTGGATGACGCACAAGCCTCCCCAGACCCTGCACGTGTCTCACAGCGCCAGCACACAGGAGGATCCATCCCCGGCTTCGCCTGCCCGCCTCAGGGGGACACAGCTACAGCACGCCATACCGCAGCTGCCACCGCCGATCACTGGGTACCGATAAGCAGGGGCACTGGTAGGCTCGGCACCCCACAGACCCTACCAAAACCCCACGTAGCCCCACTCCACTTAGCTGCATAGCCCACCGTGCAAGGCCGTACTCGCTCAGCAGCCGTGTCCTTGCAGCAACAGCACACCGTTGCCCAGACCCTACCTATGCCCAACCCCGCTGCACCCGCTCAGTTCCCCACGGTGGTCCACTACGCTTGTGCCCTTTGTGAGAAAAAGTGGGCTTCAGGCCAAGAGTCCCCCCCCCTCTGCTCGTCCTGCGTCCCCACCACCATGTCTGCCCATCAGGAAACCACCAATACCGGGGAGGAGAACGCCCCCACCCCTCCGGAGTGGGCCGTCGCTATGTCTCAGTCCGTCTCGGACTTGACAAAAATATTGCAGTCCCTCGTACAGGTCCTGGAGCGTATGCCACAGCTAACTGCGGCCACCAGTGCTAGAACGCCACCCACGGCGATTCGCCTGCACCCGACCACGACGCTCACAAAGGCAGAGCAAAGCACAGAACGAGAAAGCGTACTTGTTTTAGTTCCCCGTCCAGCTCACCGGGCCCATCGGCGATTCCCAGTCTGCCTCGGTCTACCCGTTCCCCCTCCCCGGAGGCGGACATCGGGTCGGATGTACCGTCCCAGTCAGTGTCTGACTCCGAGGACGATCATTCCTCAGGGACACAGGACATGGTTGATAGCCTCATCTCGGCTATCGTACAGACCCTCGAAATTAAAGAGGACGAGGCAGTCGCCCAGGACAACTCCTTCATATTCAAAAGGGTCAAACGACCCTCAAGGGTCTTCCCCAATCACAAGGAGTTGAGGCTACTAGAGCCCGACACTGGGAAAACCCCAGAAAGCGTTTCCCGGGAAGGAGACGGCTAGACATCCTATACCCCTTCAGCTCTGACCTGGTAACCAAATGGTCCGAGTCCCCCAAGGTGGACCCACCTATCTCCCGCTTGTCCGCCCATACGGTCCTGTCCATCCCTGACGCTGCGGCATTCAAGGACACCACGGACAGACAGATCAAAGCCCTGACAAAATCTGCCTTTGAGGCATCAGGCGCATCACTCTGTCCCAACTTCGCCTCCACCAGGGTGGCAAAACCCGTATCGGCCTGGGCCAAAATTCTCAAACGGGGCATCCAGATTGCTCAAGCAGGCCTCCTTGGATGCCGCCGCCTGCTCCGCAAGGGCAAACAGCAACATTCTCGCAATTCGCCGGGTCCTTTGGCTAAAGGCGTGGAACGCGGACCCAGCTTCAAAAAAGTCCTTAACTAGCCTCCCCTTCCAGGGTTCTAGGCTCTTAGGGTCCAAACTGGACCAGATCATCTCTGACGCCACGGAGGGCAAGGGTAACTCTCTGCCCCAATACAGACCAAAACGGCCCTACAACAGGAAGGGACAACAGCCCTTTTGCCTCTTCCATCCGTTCACCGCCTCAGGCGGCTCCACTCTACCTTCAAGTCTCTCACCCCCCACTGGAGAAACAAGAGCCACCCCCCTAAGTCAACCAGTAACAGGAATCATAGATTTCCCCCTAAATGACGGGTCAACCCCACCTGGGAACCCTTCCAGGGTGGGGTGGGGTGGGGGGGGAGACTCCTTTTGTTCAAGGAAACCTGGCTGTCAGTCGTTGACGACGCCTGGGTAAGGAAGATCATCACATCCGGATACCAAATAGAGTTTTCTTTCCGCCCAGAGACGCTTCTTCGCCTCTCACCCACCAAAGCAGCCCTCACATCTCCCAGGGTTTCTCTGCGCAGTCGCCTCCCGGCTAGAAGCAGAAGTGATCGTCCCCATCATGAACGAACGGTTTCTCCGGGTTCTACTCAAACCTCTTCGTAGTCCCGAAAAAGGAAGGGCTCCCTTAGCCCGATCCTAGACCTCAAATGGCTGAACCGCCATCTTCGGATCCGCCACTTCAAAATGGAGTCCTTGCGCTCGGTAATCACCTCCATGGAGCCGGGGAATTTCTTTGCTCCGTGGACATACAGGATGCTTACCTACACATTCCTGTCTGCATCAAACACCAAAAGTACCTCCGCTTTGCGGTGCAGGAACACCATTACCAGTTCACAGCTCTCCCGTTCGGCCTGGCCTCCGCCCCCAGAGTCTTCACAAAGGTCATGGCAGCGGTTATGGCTATCCTTCGATCCAAGGGGATCCTCATAATCCCCTACCTCGACGATCTCCTAGTCAAAGGTCCGTCACACCAGGACTGCAACCAAAGCCTCCAGATCACCCTGAGCACCTTATCCTGCCTCGGGTGGCTCATCAACCGGGAGAAATCGACCCTGATACCAACCCAACGCCTTCTCTTTCTGGGCATAGAACTCGACACCATTCGGGCTCGAGTCTTCCCCCCCGGAGAACTACTACTCTCTCAGACAGGGGATCAAAGCCCTAAAGCGACCAGCCCCTCTTCCCCTACGTTTCGGCCTCAGAATCCTGGGGGAGATGGTCACCTCCATGGAGGCAGTACCATACGCGTAGTTCCACACACGTCACCTCCAGCTTGCCCTCTTGTCGTCATGGGACAAGAAGCCAGTGTCCCTAGACCGCCCAGTGTCCCTTCCGCCCAAAGTGAAACAGTCCCTCACTTGTTGGACGCTGGCCTCCTCCATCCTACACGGAAGATCATTCCTACCTCTCCGGTGGCAGATCATCACCACCGACGCCAGCCT
Source organism: Oophaga sylvatica (assembly GCA_033576555.1). Lineage (NCBI taxonomy): Eukaryota > Metazoa > Chordata > Amphibia > Anura > Dendrobatidae > Oophaga > Oophaga sylvatica. Next base: position 10,618 of record JARQOD010013702.1, read on the forward strand.
GGAAAACAAAGGGAAAACGTTAACACAACACAAAACCTGTAAGGGAAAAAAAGACTGCGGATCTGGTGTTAGATCCAGGTCCGCCTCCTACAGAAACACTAATCAAAAAACTGAGTTGCTTTGTGCCTGTCGGTGGGTGTATACTGCTGGTGAGGAGTCCGCTTTTGCCTTATTTGCATAGTGTCAGCCTCCTAGTGACAGCATCATACACCCATAGTAACTGTGTCCCCCAATGAAGCGATAAAGAAATAAGATTTGTTTCAGGAGATCACCTAATCAGAAGCACATTTAGTAGAATGAGGTGTACTCTGGTTGTAATTCAACTGACACTGGAATGGAATGGCTGTCAGACATGTAGAGAAGCTGATTTTTAAAAAACTGTGCAGTGATGTCTTAATTTTTCCCAGAGCTGTATATCCACACACAGTATATACTCTAGTATTAGCCAAGATACCTAATTGTACCTCAAAAACAGGAAAACTTATTGACACAAGTACAGTCATGGCCAAAAGTTTTGAGAATGACACAAATATTATATTTTCACATGATCTGCTGCCCTCTGGTTTTTATATGTGTTTCACAGATGTTTTTATCACAGACAGAAATATAATAATTGCAAACATATGAGTAACAAAAGCTTATATTGACAGTTAGAATGAGTTAATGCAGCAAGTCAATATTTGCAGTGTTGACCCTTCTTCTTCAGGACCTCTGAAATTCTCCCTGGCATGCATCAATCAACTTCTGAACCAAATCCTGACTGATAGCAGTCCATTCTTGCACAATCAATGCTTTCATTTTGTCAGAATTTTTAGGTTTTTGTTTGTCCACCCGTCTCTTGATGATTGACCACAAGTTCTCAATGGGATTAAGATCTGGGGAGTTTCCAGGCCATGGACCCAAAATCTCTATGTTTTGTTCCCTGAGCCATTTAGTTATCACCTTTGCTTTATGGCAAGGTGCTCCATCATGCTGGAAAAGGTATTGTTGATCGCCAAACTGCTCTTGGAGGGTTGGGAGAAGTTGCTCTTGGAGGACATTCTGGTACCATTCTTTATTCATGGCTGTGTTTTTAGGCAAGACTGTGAGAGAGCCGATTCCCGTGGCTGAGAAGCAACCCCACACATGAATAGTTTCAAGATGCTTAACAGTTGGCATGAGACAAGACTGGTGGTAGCGCTCACCTTGTCTTCTCCGAATGAGGCGTTTTCCTGATGTCCCAAACAATCGAAAAGGGGATTCATTAGAGAAAATAACTTTACCCCAGTCCTCAGCAGTCCACTGCCTGTACCTTTTGCAGAATATCAGTCTGTCCATGATGTTTTTTCTGGAGAGAAGTGGCTTCTTTGCTGCCCTCCTTGAGACCAGGCCTTGCTCCAAGAGTCTCCGCCTCACAGTGCGTGGAGATGCACTCACACCTGCCTGCTGCCATTCCTGAGCAAGCTCTGGACTGCTGGTAGCCCGATCCCGCAGGTGAAACACTTTTAAGAGACGGTCCTGGTGCTTGCTGGTCTTTCTTGGGCGCCCTGGAGCCTTTTTGGCAACAATGGAACCTCTCTCCTTGAAGTTCTTGATGATGCGATAGATTGTTGACTGAGGTGCAATCTTTCTAGCTGCGATACTCTTCCCTGTTAAGGTACTGCCACACTAAACGTTCCCGCTAACGATCACGATAACGACGCTATCGTTGGTGAGATCGTTTTAAGGTCGCTAGTAGCTGCCATACTTGACGATCTCATTAACGTCGCATCAGCGGTTAGCGATCTTTTTAACGACTTTGGCGGTCGTTGGGATGTGCCACACTGCATGTACTGTGAAAGATCACGACCTCGATAGGCGTGACTGAGCGCGACCTTTTGCACGCCCCTCATCACAGATTGGTGGTCACTATGTATGTCATAGATATTTATCACAGCTCTCCCGCTTTGTGATTGGATGACCGCGTCATAAAAGACGACGTATCAGCACTCCTCTCCATTGCTCTCGAGCAGAAGCGGTTCTTTCAAATCACCCAGTGTGTCCTGCTAGTCTTGGTAGCTACTGCGATCCAGTTTACGCCACTATTTCGGTTGCTACGTTCTACGTTGGAGTTTTTGCGATCCAGTCTGTGGCGTATCCTCTGCGATCCAGTTTGTGACGCTAGTTTCCCTATTTTTTTTTTTTCAGAATCACACAAGTTTTGTAAGGTAGGTAATTTTTTTTGTCACATTTAATTTTTCTTTTGTCTTTAATTGTACCGATCCATTTTAGATCTCTGCTGTTGTTAACCATTGTCGTCCATCATGTTTTTTCATTGTTTTGTTCAGGCACGCCCACCATTTTATGATCCCAGCTCTGTCTATGTTTACTCATGCTGCGCCCACAACCACCATTTTGTGATCCCTACTGTTTTTTGCGTAATTGTTTATCTAGGTTTTTTATCCCAAATTTGTTCGGCCCCCGCCCACGGCCACCATTTTATGATCCCAGCTCTATCTATGTTTACTCCTGTGTCGCCCACAACCACCATTTTATGATCCCAGCTCTATCTATGTTTACTCCTGCGTCGCCCACAACCACCATTTTATGATCCCAGCTCTATCTATGTTTACTCCTGCGTCGCCCACAACCACCATTTTGTGATCCCTGCTGTTTTTTGCGTAATTGTTTATCTAGGTTTTTTATCCCATTGTTTTGTTCGGCCCCCGCCCACGGCCACCATTTTATGATCCCAGCTCTATCTATGATTACTCCTGCGTCGCCCACAACCACCATTTTATGATCCCAGCTCTATCTATGTTTACTCCTGCGTCGCCCACAACCACCATTTTGTGATCCCTGCTGTGTTCTATGTTGTAGACTATGTAAGCATTTTATTTAACCATTCTGCTGTTCTCACATAATCATTTTTTTATTACAGATGGCTGATAAGCAGGAGTTTTTGCGTGATTTTATCGAGCTGTACCGCACAATGCCGTGCCTCTGGAAAATTAAGTCTGCAGATTACTGTAACCGGTTGAAAAAGAAGGACGCCTACCAAAAACTGGTGGAGCTCTGCAAGAGCCGTTACCCTGATGAACCGGCGGATGAGTCAACGGTTAAAAAACGGATTCAGGCCCTCCGCACGGTTTACAAAAAAGAGCTCAATAAAGTTATCAATTCAACCAAATCTGGAGCGGGGGCCGAAGAAGTTTATGTCCCCCAACTGTGGTACTTTGATCTGTTCGCTTTTACAAGGGACCAAGAAGTACCCAGACAAGGGACATCCATTTCGGATCTAGACCCAGTGATCCAGCCGGACACCCCTGTCGTACATGTAAGTACCTTTGTATTACAACACATTTTAATGTACATGCCAAAGTGGACTTAAATTTAAAAATTTTTATTGTGAAATGTAGATAAAATGGCAGAATATATCCCTTCATGTACTGATAATTTATGTAGCTCAACGGTTGAGGCCTTTCCATTTAAAAGTGTCGTTTTCACAATTTTGCTGTTTTTGGGTATAGTGTGAAGATACATTTCTTTGTCTATACAAGTGTCGTTTTCACATTTTTCCGGAT
>JARQOD010013703.1:0-14154 GCA_033576555.1 Oophaga sylvatica
GTACAAGGGGCCAGGGATGGCGGGACATTATTACGGGAAGGGGCACATGATGGGGGACATTATTAACAGAAGGGGGCCAGGACAGAGGACACCTTACCAGAAAGGGGCCCAGGTGGGTAACATTATACAGGATGGCGGTCATTATTACATTATGTAGGCGGGAAACACAAATGTCTTTATAGGATTTAGAATGCTACAAGGGCCAATGCATCTGACTAGCATACAGGTCGGAGCCCAGGCCCAAATTTTGCACCAGGGCTCATCATACTTTAGTTAACCATTCTGTAAGTTGTTGCTCCTGTCTGTCTAGAGCTCGGCCATGTAGAGCTCTGCTATATCTGCACCGTGTAGTAGGGGGAATGCGGTTGGTAGACTTCCCGGAGCTCAGATATGTTCAGCTCTGCTACATCTGTACTGTGAGGGTGTATATACCTATATGAATACATTTAACACCTTATAAGCCATGCGCTCAAGTTCTGATCTAATTTGAAAGGAGATGAAATCCCATACACAATATCATAGCGCCACCTAGTGGTAGGAAGCCTATTGGGCGCTACTGCAGCGAGCAGGAGAGGTGAAAGAGCGGATGTTGGGTGATTATATATCGATGTGCTGAAAAATAGGAGGAATTAGAATGACAGCAGCTTCTATGTCCGGATCTGAAGCAGTAGGGATCTCACTAGCAGAGAGATTTCTTGGGATTCCCTACCTGGTGCATTAATGTTTTCTAAGTTTAAAAGACAGGGAGCTGAATACACTAAGGCCCTGTGCACACGTTGCGGATTGTGCTGCGGATCCGCTGCAGAACCGGACACCATGTACAGTACAATGTTAGTGAAGGGGAAAAAAAAGCTGTGCACATGATGCGGAATTTTCCACGCGTATTTGCTGCGGTTTTAAAACTGCAGCATGTCAATTCTTTGTGCGGATTCCGCAGCGGTTTTACACCTATTCCTTTATAGGTGTAAAACCGCAAGGCAAATCCGCACAAAAAACGCAGTAAATCCGCGCTAAAACCGCACGGAAAACGCAGGTAGTTTTACTTGCGGCTTTAGCAAAATCCGCGTGGAAAAATCCGCAAGTAAATCCACAACGTGTGCACGGGGCCTAACAGATCCATGCTTCATGCCACCCAACTCTCTATCCTAGTCTACACTAATTGGTACACTTATGGTTGTTGTAGCAACAATTTACTGTTTAACTGATACAATTAATGATTAATGGTTATAATGCAACTTTATACATCACTTACACAAATATATATTAACCTAATTAGTGGTGGTGACAGCCAGATCTTGGATATAATAGTTATATTCTTGTATATAGGAGCATATTATAGTAGTTATATTCTTTACATAGGACAGTATATAGTAGTACATTCTGTACATAGGCAGTATATAGTAGTTATATTCTTGTACATAGGGACAGTATTATAGTAGTTATATTCTGTACACAGGAGCAGTTTTATAGTTATATTCTTGTACATAGGGCAGTATTCATAGTAGTTATATTCTTGTACATAGGAGCAGTATTATAGTAGTTATATTCTTGTACATAGGAGCAGTATTATAGTAGTTATATTCTTCTATATAGGGGCAGTATTATAGTAGTTATATTCCTGTACATAGGAGCAGTATTATAGTAGTTATATTCCTGTACATAGGAGCAGTATTATATAGTTATATTCTTCTATAGGGCAGTACTATAGTAGTTATATCCTGTACATAGGAGCAGTATTATAGTAGTTATATTCTGTACATAGGAGCAGTATTATAGTAGTTATATTCTTGTATATAGGGGCAGTATTATAGTAGTTATATTCTTGTATATAGGAGCAGTATTATAGTAGTTATATTCTTGTACATAGGGCAGTATCATAGTAGTTATATTCTTGTACATAGGAGCAGTATTATAGTAGTTATATTCTGTACATAGGAGCAGTATTATAGTAGTTATATTCTTCTATATAGGGGCAGTATTATAGTAGTTATATTCCTGTACATAGGAGCAGTATTATAGTAGTTATATTCCTTTTACATAGGAGCAGTATTATAGTAGTTATATTCTTCTATATAGGCAGTATATAGTAGTTATATTCCTGTACATAGGAGCAGTATTATAGTAGTTATATTCCTGTACATAGGAGCAGTATTATAGTAGTTATATTCTTGTATATAGGGGCAGTATTATAGTAGTTATATTCTTGTATATAGGAGCAGTATTATAGTAGTTATATTCTTGTACATAGGGGCAGTATTATAGTAGTTATATTCTTGTACATAGGAGCAGTATTATAGTAGTTATATTCTTGTATATAGGGGCAGTATTATAGTAGTTATATTCCTGTACATAGGGGCAGTATTATAGTAGTTATATTCCTGTACATAGGAGCAGTATTATAGTAGTTATATTCTTGTATATAGGGGCAGTATTATAGTAGTTATATTCCTGTACATAGGAGCAGTATTATAGTAGTTATATTCTTGTACATAGGGGCAGTATTATAGTAGTTAATATCTTACAAGGTATTATTCTTGTACATAGGGGCCGTATTATAGTAGTTATATTCTTGTACATAGGAGCAGTATTATAGTAGTTATATTCTTGTACATAGGGGCAGTATTATAGTAGTTATATTCTTTACATAGGAGCAGTATTATAGTAGTTATATTCTTGTACATAGGGCAGTATTATAGTAGTTATATTCTTGTATATAGGGGCAATTTTTATTGTAAAAACCAAACAAATACAAATATACTGACATTCCTCCAGTAATACAAAAATAAATTCACTTGGATTGTACATACATTCATCATATCCGGATTATACATATAAAATTATCTTAAAGAGTCCATACACCTGGTTGGAAAAAAAAAAAAAAAAACACATATTTCAACCCAGTGACACATCCTTCCATAACTTAACATTTCCTAATGAATTTTATCTATCTGGGGTCGGACATTATTTAGTTGACGGCGTCACAGATCTGAGTCGGATTTATTCTGGTCACCGCCGGTCTCCATTTCAGACTCTACCCGAGAGCCCTCAGGTAATGGCTTCCGCTTGGGAGGAGGACAGTCCTCTACGTCCCTATCAAACTCTGCGTCAATTCTTCTAAGGTCATCCTCAAAATCACCGTCAGACTCAGACAGACACCAAACCTATTAGATAAGTCCATTACATCTGCAGAACTCTGGACCTTCTTCCTGGCTCCTTGGCCAGTGTCATACTCCTTCTCAGGTTTACGGGAGTGTCTTGTCCTTTTTCTTCCTTTTAGTCTGAGACACAGATGGCAGTACTGAAGTAATGCTTCCCTGTGACTGCTGCCCCTGAGGGACAACCTCCATACTCCCCTGTGCACCCTCTGAACCCTGCTGCTCTGGTGTCACCTGAGTAGACCCCTGGTGGGCCTCCGGTCTGGCCAGTATTTCCCCTGACAGTAAAGCTGCCTCCTCCAGAATCTCTGCCCCTGCCACCAAATCCTCATCAGGATAGTCCTTACAGATATTGTGCCAGGCGTCAGGACAGTCCCTGTGAGGGTGACCGATCTTCCCACAGAGGTTGCACCTGATGTTCTGGCAGTCTGCAGCCACATGGCCGACCTCCCCACACAGGTTGCACTTCACCACAGTACACGTATTTGCCAGGTGACCCGCCTTGCCACATTTGAAGCACTTACGAGGCTGCCCAGGATAGAAACACACACCCCTCTCCCTCCCAATAAAGAAGGAGTTGGGTAAGTGGGCAGTGATAATCGCATTGGCGCAGTTTCACCAAAACCCTCCACCCTCCCGTCCAGATACCATCATTGTCTCTGCTTTTGGTGAGGTCAGAGACAAGGTCACAATGCCTCCGGAGCCACACCACAATGTCCTGCGGGGAACAGACTCATTCCAGAAGATGAGATTAACCGTAACGGTATCTGGCTTAGAGATAGGAATAAAGCTGAACTTACTCCAGCCCTCAGAGTCTCTAAACTTGGGGAAATTAGACCAGAACCTGTCCAGGTCACTCATGAGCTTAAAGCTGACGTCATAGCCCTGCCTGTCTGGAAAATTAATCACCGCCAAGATGCTGCCTGGCGCAAACCCCATCTGGCGACACAAGAGCTCCCTGACCACAAACCTCCTGTCTGGCAGATCCTCCTTGGCACCTCTGTGCCGGAAACGCACAACGTTTCTCCGTTTAAACGCCTGGCCGGTATAATTGGCACCAGAGGTGAAGGACGGAGCACCACGACTCCAGGCATTACTGGGGGGAACCTGCGGGGTCACACTAGGCTGACTGACGGGGTGAGGGTCTGCAGCAGGGGGGGCTGCTGCACCTTGTGTGCTCGGAATTAAAGGGGGGAAATCACAGACATTATCATGTACATTATCATCAACATCAATGTCACTATCAGACTGCGCAGCGTCCAGCAAAGATACTGTGCTCCCCCAAACCCCCGACCCCTCAGATACAGCGCGGTTATCCCCAGCATCAGAGCCCTGCTGGGCACCATCAGGAACTACCGGCACATGTCCACTGCCCAACTGTTGTGCTTGGCATTCTGAGACCTGTAGTCCCTCTGCTGAAATATGTCCATGCTGCTGCTTGGAATCTGCTGCAGGCGGCTGTGCTAGGCATTCTGAGACTTGTTGTACCTCTACTGGAATGTGCCCTTCATGCTGCTGCTTGGAATCTGCTGCAGGCTGTTGTGCTGGGCATTCTGTGACTTGTTGTACCTCTGCTGGAATCTGCACTACATGCCTCTGCTTTGGATCTGCAGCAGGCAGTTTTGCTGGGCATTCTGAGACTTGTGTACCTCTGCTGGGGTCTGCACTACAGGCTGCTGCTGGTGCGGCATTTGCCCCTTTTGGAAGCAAAAACTTGCAGGCTGCAGCACTGGCCGCACCTGCTTCTGGGGTCCACCTGGGACAATGTCTGACCTGGAACCTGCAGAGTTCTGCTTCTGTGAATTAAACAGTTCCTGGTTCCTATAAGTCTCTGCCAGGGGCCCCATCCTCTCTAGGACGCAGTCCATGTCTCTCACCACTTTTGCCAGCAATACACCCAGTGTGTTCAGAGTCTCATCATAAAAATCATGACTCCTGGGATTAATAGCCTTTAGCTTATAGCAAGTGTCTATCTGCATCTGTAGTGAGTCTTTCTGCTGCTGTAACTCACCGAACTTCTTGACCAGACCTGGGATCTCCTCTGTGAGCTGAAGCTCAGGTGCACGTGGCGTCTCCTCCTGGGATCCTGCATTCAGCGATGTCCCCGGCTGCTTGAATCCAGACGTCTCCTTAATTTTCACCTCCGCTGGTTTCATGGCTCCAGGCTCCACAGCACTTTTACTGCTGTCACCTGACTGTGACCTTGTGCGTCCAGAGCTCGCCATGCTGGTCACCATATTTCTGCTGCAAGTTTTCCTGTAATGTCTGCCTCTCCAGTGAGGTTCTCCTCTGCCTGCTGGAAGTCAGCTGCACACCTGAAGCCGCTGATGGCCTCTCCTGAGCTGCAGGCTGCTTTCCTCCATTCAGCTTCTCACCAGGAGATTTCTTCTGGATTTCTCCTAGTTGCACTTCACTTTGCTTGCCTTGGCTGGCCGACTGCTTACTGCAACTTTCTTACATACAATGGCTTTTCCTTGTTCCGTTACTTTACTCACTTTCACAGCTTCATCCTTTTTGTTGCTGCTACTTCCATTCGGAGCTTTTTTCCCATCAGAAATCACTTTAGGATTCCCATCTGCATTAGAAACAGCTTGGGCGCTTCTTCCCAGTGTAGGCCTGGAAGCCTGGGCCTTGCTTGGGGAGTTTCCCCGCCCAGGGTGGCCCCTCCCTGGGCTTGCTCCAGACATCAGGAGAGCTACTATTCTGTCCCCGGGGCCTGTGGCTGTAAATATGGCTCTGTGAGATGCCGGATCTCTTTCACCTTACTTACAATTGGCGACGATCGCAGATAGCTTAACTCAGCTGCCGACACACATGTTATGAAGAATCCAAAAGAGACTTTGATTTCTGTAAGAATTCTTGTTGAAGGCATACAAACAGCAGCAGGTAAAAAAGACTTTCTTCAGACAGACTGAAAACACATGTGAATCTGATAAAATCAAGATGGAGAATGAAACACAGGAGAAAGAAGAAGGAAATGACATCATACCAGGAGAGGGAGACAGAGAGACAGAAGGGACAAACTTGATGTAAAGGAAGGATTTCAGCTATGCAAACACAGGGACACATAGCAACAATAAACAATATGAGAGACTGCAATACAGTATGTAAAATACACAGGACAGTCTGTAAAATGTCTCATTCATGGGACATAACACTCCCCGTCTGAAATCTATAGATTTCATAATTTTATGATGTCCACTGGAGATGTCACTGTAGACCTGAAAGACAAAAGGAAAAAACAAGCATGCAGGTAATAACAACAACAGTTGAAGTCCAATTGGCATGGTCCAATGTTCAGTTGGAGGCATGAAGTCCTCAACAGCGGAATAGTCCGAGTCCAAACGAAAACCCATCTTCGGATTGGGGAAGCCGCAACGTGCAAACACTTCCACCAACCCAATAATCCGCTGGAGAAAGTTAAAATATTACAATGTTCCAACACAGCTGGAGGAGTACATGGCGGTAGGCTCCCCGCCGTGAGCTGAGTTCAGAGACGAAGCTAAGATCATGTGACTCCTGCTCGAAGGAGCCAGCAGATGATTTGCCTGAAATGTATGTCAGCAGATAGGATGGCTGACCAGCTGAAAGGATGTCCAGGGTAAAGAGAGCTCAGCTTCTGTACCTTTTTGCCGGTTTCTGAAGCGCTGGGAGAGGCTCCTGCAGCTGTAGTCTTCATAGACACGTCGTAGGAAAGGTAGACTTGTCTCTTGATGATGGTTGAAAGAGTCTTTACAGAACTATGGGGCAGGACTTGTTGTAAGGCCTTTAGAGACTTCTTCGCCGTCTCCCATCTTTGCTGTCTCTGAGATGGTAGCATAGTGTTCCCGTTGATATCCGGAGTAGCAAGCTGTCTCAGTGGTACCCTGCCTAGAACTGTGATGGGTGTCTTAAACCCGAGAGAACCGTCAATGCTGTTTTCAACAGGCGAGGCTCCTCGTTCGATAGCAAGTTCCTTACAGGGTGATGCTTGGGAAGTGAACGTGTCTTGTTCAACATCCACCAGTGAGCTGAGGCTGAATTGCGTGGGGAAAACGCTGGCACCATCGGTCAGAGGTAGGCTGTTGAGAGAGGGGCTCTCACTCTGAGCACTGAAGTCTAGCATGGCTTCGGTTTGACCAGGCTTGTGATGGAGATGGGTATCAAAGGTTGGGAACTTAGCAGTTACTTGCTGTGGATCCCTTGGCAACTTAGTCTTTGCTGGAAGAGAAGGTGAGGGAGCTACCCAGCTGTTATAGTTGTCTTCAGTGGGTTTGATGCTCATGACCCTGATGATCACTTTGTCTCCCTCTGTAGGTAGTGAGTTGTTGTCCTTGGTTGAAGGATCGAATGCTCTTATCTCGAGGTTGTAGTCTCGAGGATAAAGCAGACTTGAAATATCGGATGGTTGCCGTTGACACGTAGTGTCGTTTGACTTCTCCTTCATCCATTGGTGACGTGAGTATGACAGGGAGGACAAGTCATTGTCATCTGATGTGATAACGGTTTTGTAAGAGGAGATGTCGTTCTGATTCCTTGTCTGGTCACTACAGACATTGCCAATGATGACCCAGCCCAGCTCGAGGCGCTGGGCATATGGTTCATTGAGTAGTCCGTGGATTTGTTGACGCATCTTGTGCAGTCGTATAATGTCTCTGCCGAGGAGAATTAGGATGTCTGCCTTATCATCCAGGGGTGGCATCTCTTTGGCTATCATTCTGAGATGAGGATGCTGAAGAGCGACTTCTGGTGTTGGGATTTCTTCCCTATTGAATGGTATTTGGTTACACTCTACAAGCGTGGGTAGTGGTATCTCCATGGCGCCTTTCTCAAGAGAAGTTATTATGAGGCCACTGGCCCTTCTTCCAGAGGTTTGTAAAACGCCGCTGCAGGTGCCCAAGGTGTAGGGATAGACGTCTCCTTTTAAGTCAAACAAGTCAAAGAGTTCTGACCTGGCTAATGATTTGTTGCTCTGGTCATCCAGGCTAACGTACACCTTGACTGCCTTCTCTGGATGGCCCTTGGGATACACCCATGACAGGCAAATCTTCGCACAGGACTTGTCTCGAAGACCTTCTCCACAGACATCGGTGTATGAGGAAGATACCGCAACATGGCTTGTCACTTGGTCTGTACTCTCCCCGCCATGGCTTGTGGTGGGAGAAGGTGAAGACGCAGAGTCAGGCTGTGATGGATGGAGCGCCTGTACGTGGTCTTCGCTGTCGCACTCTAGACACTTGATGGGGATGACACAGTCCTTAGCAAGATGTTCGGTAGAGGCGCAGCACCTGAAGCATACTCCAAACTTCTTCAAGAGCTCCTTTCATTCTTGAAGGGGCTTCTTCCTGAAGCCAATGCACTTCTTCAGGGATGTGGCAGTTTGTGAATTGGACACTGGCGATTAGGATTCTCAACCTTCTCACCTTTGTCGCTCTTATCTTGTGATACTGAAGGTGCCGGAAGAACATGTCTTCTTGATGGACATTGGAGCTTGGTGGTTCCTGTAGTTAAGACGTGGACTGTCGTGTTTAGGAGATGAAGCAGGGTCGCTGTGTTCTCCATAGGAAAAACTTGGATCGGTCTTACACTCTGCGACATTTCGATGAACTCGCAAAGTAGGAAAATGGAGGAAGGAGACTTGGTTTTCCCTTTTGTATTTTGATCCAAGCATAGCCCACTTATTTTGGATATTGGGTGGCAGCTTGGAAACTATTGGGGTTACCCCATGAGCAGTGTCCAGGTAGCTGAGGCCAGGAAGGTACGGGTCTGCTTTGGCCAGCTGAAGCTCTAACAGGAGGTCGCTGAGCTATTGGAACCTTGTACTGTCCTTATTAGATACCTTTGGAAAATCCTCTAGTCGTTTGAACAGGGCCCTTTCTATGACCTCAGGACTGCCATAGCTTCTTTCTAGCCTCTTCCATGCAGCAGTGAGACCAGCAATGGGATTACTGATGTGGACAGATTTAAGTCTCTTGACCCGATCCGTGGATTGTGGCCCAAGCCACCTGATTAGCAGGTCTAGCTCTTCAGCGGCGGTGATGCCGAGATCACTGATAGTGGTTTCAAAGGTATACTTCCAACCCCTGTAGTTCTCAGGTTTATCGTCAAACTCTGTAAGACCGGTCTTAGTTAGATCGCGCCGAATCATGTACCTTGCGAGGCCAGTCATATCAGCATTCTCCGATTTTGGAAGGACCGATGCTGGCTGGAAAGCTTTGTTCATACAGTCTGTGATTTGACCTGGGAATGCAGGTACGTATGGGGCAGCGTAGGCGTTCAGTCCATTAACTGGCTTAATGAGCTTAGTTTCTGCTACACATGGGACTGGAATTGTGTGATTGACCGGAGTGTGGTGACTGGCCTGCATATTGGCCTGTACGTAGGATTCTGAGTATAAGATTTGGTGATTTGCAGGTTTCTGGTACATTTCGGTGCACAGAGGTGGATCAGGATACAAGATTGGCAGCGTATTGTAATTGTACTGACCTTGGGTGCAGGATGGGGATAAACGCTCTGTGTCCTGTTGTCTCAGGGGAGCATCAGTGTGGTCAGGAAGGATTGCAGGAGCAGGGATAGCGCTGTGTTGGCTTTGTACATAGTCTCTAGTACGCTTAAGAGGGTCTTCAGTATCAAAACCACTTAAACTGATGCTGTCTCTTTGGCTCCCACTGATGGCTTGTTCCAGGACCTTTAACTTTGCCATGGCTATGGCGTGTTGGCGTTCCTTCTCTAGGGCCTCTAGGGCAGCTTGAATTTTAGTGGCCTCAGTTTTCATCTCAGTTTCCTTCTCTAGGGCCTCTAGGGCAGCTTGTATTTTAGTGGCCTCTAGGGCAGCTTGTATTTTAGTTGCCTCAGTTTTCATTTCAGTTTCCTTTTGAGCAAAGGCAGCTTGTATTTTAGTGGCCTCAGCTTCCGCACGTGCTTTTATGAGCTGTTCGCTGAGGGTTGAGGATTTTGAAGAGCGTGACTTAGATGTTCGCTTTGACTGTCTGGCAGAGCCAGAAATGCAAGATGACATCTCGGCTATTAGTGCGATTCTTGCCTCTGTTTTGGCTTTTATATCGCGCACCATGCTTTCTCTCTCAGAGTTAAGTTTTTGGAAAGCTTGCAGCTCTTTGCAGGTAACTGATGGGTTAAGTCTTTTTAACACTGCGATATATTGGTCTGTTATTTTTGCATAACATTGATAATCTGAACACAGTTGTGCGAGAGCTCCCTCCAGTGGTCGTTGGAGAGAAGCAGGCTGAGACAGGCTATTTATGTGGCATAAGAGTTTTTGCCATAGCTCTGCTGTTGCACGGAGAAGATCATGTTTACTGGATTCTAGATTCTCCCTTATTTTCCATGTTGGCTTTGTGACACGTCTAGCCTTCTCACTAAATGGTGGTTCAGGGTCTATGCACTCTTCCTCTGACAATGGGTCTGGCAGAGACCGTGTAGTCATTCCTTCAGCTATCCTGCTGCACAGGGAGAAGGGGAGCTGTATAGACTCTTATATGTTGAGAGCGGATGCTCTGCAGGAAGTTCTGTAGCTTTATAGAAGCTGTGGGTTTTACAGATGAATCTGAAGAGTCTTTTTTTACTATTCTGTCCCCGGGCCTGTGGCTGTAAATATGGCTCTGTGAGATGCCGGATCTCTTTCACCTTACTTACAATTGGCGACGACCGCAGATAGCTTAACTCAGCTGCCGGCACACATGTTATGAAGAATCCAGAAGAGACTTTGATTTCTGTAAGAATTCTTGTTGAATGCATACAAACAGCAGCAGGTAAAAAAGACTTTCTTCAGACAGACTGAAAACACATGTGAATCTGATAAAATCAAGATGGAGAATGAAACACAGGAGAAAGAAGAAGGAAATTACATCATACCAGAAGGAGACAGAGAGACAGAAGGGACAAACTTGATGTAAAGGAAGGATTTCAGCTATGCAAACACAGGGACACATAGCAACAGTAAACAATATGAGAGACTGCAATACAGCATGTAAAATACACAGGACAGTCTGTAAAATGTCTCATTCATGGGACATAACAGCTACAAACACACAACCTCTCATCTAGGAGGCAGTATTATAGTAGTTATATTCTTGTACATAGGGCGATATTATAGTAGTTATATTCTTGTACATAGGGCAGTATTATAGTAGTTATATATTCTTTACATAGGGCAGTATTATAGTAGTTATATTCTTGTACATAGGGCAGTTAATTTATCTATTTTTGAGTTTAATATTTTTCTGTACATAGGAGCAGTATTATAGTAGTTATATTCTTGTATAAGGGCAGTATTATAGTAGTTATATTCTGTACATAGGAGCAGTATTATAGTAGTTATATTCTTGTAAAGGGCAGTATTATAGTAGTTATATTCTGTATCATAGGGCAGTATTATAGTAGTTATATTCTTGTACACAGGGACAGTATTATAGTAGTTATATTCTTGTATATAGGGGCAGTATTATAGTAGTTATATTCCTGTACATAGGAGCAGTATTATAGTAGTTATATTCTTGTATATAGGGGCAGTATTATAGTAGTTATATTCCTGTACATAGGAGCAGTATTATAGTAGTTATATTCTTGTACATAGGGGCAGTATTATAGTAGTTATATTCCTGTACATAGGAGCAGTATTATAGTAGTTATAATTCTTGTACATAGGGGCAGTATTATAGTAGTTATATATTCTTGTACATAGGGGCAGTATTATGGTAGTTATATTTTTGTACATAGGAGCAGTATTATAGTAGTTATATTCTTGTACATAGGGGCAGTATTATAGTAGTTATATTCTTGTACATAGGAGCAGTATTACAGTAGTTATATTCTTGTACATAGCAGTATTATAGAAGTTAAATTCTTGTATATATAGGGCAGTATTATAGTAGTTATATTCTTGTACATAGGGGCAGTATTATAGTAGTTATATTCTTGTACATAGGGGCAGTATTATAGTAGTTATATATTCTTCTACATAGGGGCAGTATTATAGTAGTTATATTCTTGTACATAGGGGCAGTATTATAGTAGTTATATATTCTTCTACATAGGGGCAGTATTATAGTAGTTATATTCCTGTACATAGGAGCAGTATTATAGTAGTTATATTCTTGTATATATAGGGGCAGTATTATAGTAGTTATATTCCTGTACATAGGAGCAGTATTATAGTAGTTATATTCTTGTACATAGGGCAGTATTATAGTAGTTATATATTCTTGTACATAGGGTAGTTATATTCTTGTACATAGGGGCAGTATTATAGTAGTTATATTCTTGTACATAGGAGCAGTATTATAGTAGTTATATTCTTGTACATAGGGGCAGTATTATAGTAGTTATATTCTTGTACATAGGAGCAGTATTATAGTAGTTATATTCTTGTACATAGGGGCAGTATTATAGTAGTTATATTCTTGTATATAGGGGCAGTATTATAGTAGTTATATTCCTGTACATAGGAGCAGTATTATAGTAGTTATATTCTTGTATATAGGGGCAATTTTTATTGTAAAAACCAAACAAATACAAATATACTGACATTCCTCCAGTAATACAAAAATAAATTCACTTGGATTGTACATACATTACATATCCGGATTATACATATAAAATTATCTTAAAGAGTCCATACACCTGGTTGGGGAAAAAAAAAAAACATCATATTTCAACCCAGTGACACATCCTTCCATAACTTAACATTTCCTAATTTTCCTAATGGTTTTATCTATCTGGGCTCGGACATTATGTGGTTGATGGCGTCACAGATCTGAGTCGGATTTATTCTGGTCACCACCGGTCTCCATTTCAGACTCTACCCGAGTGCCCTCAGGTAATGGCTTCCGCTTGGGCGGAGGACAGTCCTCTACATCCCTATCAAACTCTGCGTCAATTCTTCTAAGGTCATCCTCAAAATCACCGTCAGACTCAGACAGAACGTCAAACCTATTAGATAAGTCCATTACAACCGGCAGAACTCTGGACCTTCTTCCTGGCTCCTTTGCCAGTGTCATACTCCTTCTCAGGTTTACGGGAGGTCTTGTCCTTTTTCTTCCTTTTAGTCTGAGACACAGATGGTAGTACTGAAATAATGCCTCCCTGTGACTGCTGCCCCTGAGAGACAACCTCCATACTCCCCTGTGCACCCTCTGAACCCTGCTGCTCTGGTGTCACCTGAGTAGACCCCTGGTGGGCTTCCGGTCTGGCCAGTATTTCCCCTGACAGTAAAGCTGCCTCCTCCAGAATCTCTGCCCCTGCCACCAAATCCTCATCAGGATAGTCCTTACAGATATTGTGCCAGGCGTCAGGACAGTCCCTGTGAGGGTGACCGATCTTCCCACAGAGGTTGCACCGGATGTTCTGGCAGTCTGCAGCCACATGGTCGACCTCCCACACAGGTTGCACTTCACCACAGTACACGTATTTGCCAGGTGACCCGCCTTGCCACATTTGAAGCACTTACGAGGCTGCCCAGGATAGAAACACACACCCCTCTCCCTCCCAATAAAGAAGGAGTTGGGTAAGTGGGCAGTGATATTATCGCACTGGCGCAGTTTCACCAAAACCCTCCACCCTCCCGTCCAGATACCATCATTGTCTCTGCTTTTGGTGAGGTCAGAGACCAGGTCACAATGCCTCCGGAGCCACACCACAATGTCCTGCGGGGGAACAGACTCATTCCAGAAGATGAGATTTACCGTAACGGTATCTGGCTTAGAGATAGGAATAAAGCTGAACTTACTCCAGCCCTCAGTGTCTCTAAACTTGGGGAAATTAGACCAAAACCTGTCCAGGTCACTCATGAGCTTAAAGCTGACGTCATAGCCCTGCCTGTCTGGAAGATTAATCACCGCCAAGATGCTGACTGGCGCAAACCCCATCTGGCGACACAAGAGCTCCCTGACCACAAACCTTGTATCTGGCAGATCCTCCTTGGCACCTCTGTGCCGGAAACGCACAACGTTTCTCCGTTTAAACGCCTGGCCGGTATAATTGGCACCAGAGGTGAAGGACGGAG
>JARQOD010013704.1:0-14150 GCA_033576555.1 Oophaga sylvatica
TCGTCAGGTATTAATGTTGTTTCAAGGAAAGCGCCATCTATTGGTAACAAAGTTTCTCCAAGCATGTTCAGTAATAATTTTTCTTCTCACAAAACATTGTGGTTAGAACATAAAGGTTTTCATAAATGTGGCCACAATAGATGTGCACTTTGCAAATATGTTTGTGTAACGAAAACCTTTGAAAATAATGACAGCACTGCGATTTATACCATTAACAAATATATCAATTGTAATTCATGCTATGTGGTATATAAAATTATGTGCACTACTTGCAATTTATCTTATATAGGCTGCACTACTAGGAAACTAAAAATCAGGATCGCTGAACATTTGCAGGATATAAAGAATATTTCTTCGAATCGCAATATTTCTGCTGCTGCTAAACATTTTATTTTTCAGCATGCTCGCAATGTTTTTTCTTTCCAAGTCACAGGTATTGAAAGTGTTAACCTGTCTGCCCGAGGTGGAGATGCACGTCAGCGACTCCTCACACGTGAAGCTTTCTGGATTTTTAATCTACATACCAGACATCCATTTGGTCTCAACAAAAGAAACGAATTGATGTTCCATTATTAATTTTACATTTTTTGCATTGATTTTATTTGTGCAAATATTGTTTTTGTTTCTTTATTCGTTATGTGCAAATTGTTAAAGGACTTGTCAAAAATCACATGACATTTTTTCTGATCGTGATTGGTCCTCCTTTGTCTTAAATATGTGCCTTTGTCTGAATATGTCAGCTGTGATAAAGATCCCTGTGATCGAAACGCGTTGCCTTGTCCTGAGCTTGTCCAGGAGCATGTCATTATTCATGTTTTTATGAATCAATAAAGATGAAGATTTTATTGAAGCTAGATCCTTTTTTCCTTCATTTTCCTATGTATCTTCACGTTTGATCAAGCGGAGGATCCGTGCTTCTACAAACCGGTGAGCTGGTTAGCGTTCTTATATGTGACTGATGTTGCCTCACTTAAAACTCTCCCCAGGCACTTTAAGATGCACCATAATAGTGACTCTAAATTAAGGTACTGCCACACTAAACTATCCCGCTAGCGATCACGATAACGACGCATACTAATGCGATCGCTAGCGGGATAGTTTCAATATCGCTAGTAGCGGCTTAATTTAGCGATGTCGTTAAGGACGCTATCGCGGTTAGCGATCTCCTTAACGACTTTAGCGGTACAAAATACCGCTAAATCGCTAAAAAAAGGTGCCACACTCAGCGATATATACTTACCAGACGGACGCCGACGATAAAAATAGGGTCCGGACCGATGTCAGCGACAAACGAGATCACAGCAGGATCTCAGCACGGGCCACGACGTTGCTACATGCCACACAGAACAACGTCACTAACGAGATCGCTAAATAGTGACGTTTTTTAGCGATCTCGTTAGCGACGCTGTTTAGTGTGGCATACCCTTTACTCAAGGTGATTGGCATTGATTTGCTGAAAAGTGATATTAGGGGTGGCAATGTTAGTAAAAGACTCGCTCAAATTGAAACAAAATGGATTTGGACGCTCCGGACGGTGTCTCCCCTTGGCCTTAATGAAAATATCTCCTTTGTTCCATTTTTGTAATATTCCATGTAATTAAAATATATATTTTTTAAGTATATTTTAATACCTTTTATTTTCTTTTAGTATTCTATGAGGCCATTTTGCTATGACGTACTTTATGATGATCATTGGAGCCTTATGATTCTTCATTCAAGATTTGATTATTACTGATTCTACTTGCTGATCAAGAACGTTTTATATATCATCTTGATTGATTGTGGTTTTGTTTGCTAGATGTTGATTAATATTGCTGCCATATTTGTTCTTATTTTTGTTCATGTAGTTTCTCTGTAATATTTAATATTTAGGATACACATTGTTTATATTGAGTGTTTTACGTTCATGGCCATTATGATGCACTGGTGTGGTCTCTAGTGCGCATGTGCGGGCTGTGGACTTGTTTTGTCATGATAGCGGCGTCTCTATGTGGGTACCCAACCTGGGGTCCTGGTGGGGTTTGCCACATGACATCAGCGGTCATGTCATCACTGGTTTCACGCGGCTAGCACATGCGCCAATTTTTACACCACACAGTCACCACACTATGTGCACACAATTAGGGTTTTTGTTTAGTCTAAAGGATCCTCATGCATGTTCCTTATTAAGATCTGATCGTGCAACATGTATGATCTTAATGTATACCCTTACAGATATGTTGATATATATACATTTATTTATATGCCTTAGGGCATGTTTAAACATCCATGTTAATTGATCGCAATTAAGTTTGCTTATTATTATATTGGTCATCATATTTCTAGTGTGATGTTGTATTATTGACATATGTAAGGCATATTTTATTCGTTATATGTCCACATTATTTATACAATGTTGCATTATTGTTCAATAATCACTGTGTTTTCACGCATGCGCGCGCTGTGTTGCCGTGTCAGCGATGTTCTTATATGGATACCTTGTCTGCTCTACCAGACGGGGAGTTTCCATTATACATTTGCTGTCGCGTCGTGTCCGGTGTCAGCATCTCGCGCATGCGCTGTTAGTGTATTTGCAGCTGCCATACAGAACACGGCAGTTCGTGACCTCTTTCATACGTCATTTTCGGTTCTATGTAACTCGTATTGAACGCTATGGTTGTTATTGAGAGTCCGGTGCCATGTATCTCGTGCATGCGCTATTAGTGTATTTGCAGCTGCCATACAGAACCCGGCAGTTCGTGACCTCTTTTAACGTAATTTCCGGTTCCACGCAACTCGTATTGAACGCTATGATTGTTTACACACACCTGTTTTTCCTTATCCACACTGAACTACCTATATATAGCCTCTGTTATCGGTATTTTTCACATCTCCCTGACGAAGGAACCTTTCCGAAACGCGCGTCGGGGCGCGTTCTCCATGAGCACACCACATTTGATCTTGTTCCCAGGTATTATTTCAGGTATGCGGCACATCTATATGGTATTTTGTTATCACACGGCTATTGTGAGCACTGATATTTGGTTTTTAGTCCCACACTGTTCAGTTTAACACAATCAATTACTTTTTGCCCACTTTGCATTTTTTCAGTTCATCATTATGACTCTTATTCATTAACACTTTCATTGTGTGCACTGAGGGTTCTTATATTTTTATTATCCCTGTTATTATTAGCACCAGATAGACGTTCTTTTCATTTTTTATTTTTGTGCCACATACACCATTTATATTATATATTTATTTATATACCTGGTCATTATTAGAGCTTTTGTATGCATTTACATTGATATTATACAAACAAATTCTTATTTTATATGTTTTGTGCTTTCAATATATTCTATCATTCTGTGGTGTGCTTATTTTATTTTCATTTTATTATTTTCATTCTTTTTACATGGTTTTATCGTATTTTTGTGTGCCAATTTTTTGTATAATAAAGGCAATATTTGATTATACTTTTGGTCTCGTTGTCTTTTCCCGTTCACTGGGTCATTCCCTTCCACATCCTGGGTGTCTTTCTATTATATTTTCGGATGGTCCACCATCCAATTTCTGTCTGGTGATATAGGCACATATTTTATTTTTCACTATTATTATTCTTTGGAGGTATTAATATATATATATTTTTTGTGTATCTTATATTCTCTGGATATATATATCCTTTTTTTTATATAGCTTTATAAACAGGGTACGTGCATGTATGCTTGCGCCTTTGTTTGGACGCACAGACTGTCTTCCTGCTGTGACGCGTTGGGTACTGGAGCGTCTGTGCGTCTTATGACGCAGACTAACATTCACGTTGCGCATCGTTCATCATCGCAAGCGTACCGACAACACAAAGGCGTTGTCATGAATGCTTTACTCAGTAAACATGCACCTATGATGAAACATACACGCATGTGCCCTATTACATAAGAAGCTACAAGAAAAACGCGAGTGAGGTGTGACACAGCTGTTTTGTTAAGGTACAGTATTATATCGACATTGTACAGGTGTCGCTATTCAGTATGATAACTAGATATCATTCACCTTTTCTATCAGTTGTCGTTGTTTCTGCACCACTTGCAGGTATATATTTTGCTATTGTGACTATGCACTATTGACTTTAACAAGGTAATGCATGATTTTTGTTAGCGATTATCATGTTTACATGATGGACCTTTATGATATGGGCTGTTAACTTTCTAATTCAATATGTATTTTTGAAAATTACACAAATATAAGTAATGTTGAAGAGGACTATTCCTACATGCATTGTTTGCACAATATTACAGGTGTACATCACGTCCCTTAATCAACATTGGATTATTATATTTACAAGTATGCTTTTATTTAAAAGCCAAGAACACTGAAGTCTAACCTTCTCACTGCAGCTGTTGTCAAAGTTCAACCCACATTATGCACTTCCAACATTGCAGCATTTGAGTCATGATGTGAGTTGGATTTGTCTAAGCTATGGAGTGACAAGGTTGACCATCAGTATCCTATAGCATAAGTAGGCTTTTGTGTTAGCATTTGTGTTCGACATGTGCATATCTGCAATAAGATGTCACAATTATTTTGTTACAGATTTGTGACAAAGACTAATCATTTTATGGTTTTTAAGCTGACGTTTCACTTGTTTACAGCTTATAAATCAGGGTGTTGCCTCATATCTATGTGTAGCACTAGCCACTTTGACATGTCATGTTTTTTTCACCATGTGTAGGTAGCTAGCAGTAATTTTTGCCGGACACACAGCTGGGGAACAGCAGGCGTTACTGAACCCCACAAACACATCAGCGATTGTTTTCATCTGTGCATCCAACACTTATGAGCAGCAACTGGCGGTGTTGAAGCCCAGGGTCAAGGAGGGTGTAGGCAGAGGCCTAGTATGAGATGTTTGAATTTTAATTTGTAGTTAGCAGCAGTAATTTTTGCCAGACACACAGCAGGGGAACAGCAGGCGTTACTGAACCCCACAAACACATCAGCGATTGTTTTCATCTGTGCATCCAACACTTATGAGCAGCAACTGGCGGTGTTGAAGCCCAGGGTCAAGGAGGGTTTTGAAATAAAATATTCAGTTATTGCCTTGTTACGTGGCCATTGCAAATGTATGTACTTCAAACAAGAATAAATGAAGTTTTACTAGGACAATAAAATGATGAATTTCAATTCCAAGAATATAAAAATATTTAGACTTGAGAGTCCTCAGTGGTTGATACCTTTTAATGGCTAACTGAAAAGATGGTAACAAATTGCAAGCTTTCGCGACTACTCCGGTCTGTTCATCAGGCAAAGACTAAAACAAAAACTGAAGAATCACATATTTATATACACAACAGGACACAGGAATAGTGCAATAGGTAAAACAAGTGACGTGAAGCAGAACTGTCATTATGGCATAGGGATGAGCATAAATATTGGAACAGTTCATAGATAAGGAGAGAAAGTTTTATTGCCCTCTGATTGGGGTCTGGTGTTGTGTTTTTATGCCCCTAGAAGGTCAGAGACGCAGATTCCTTAATTGATATAGAATGACATGAATCCGTGTGATATATTCATTCCAGCACTAAGAGTGTCAAAGGTCATCATGAGCTTATATTCCCAAACCTTTCTATCTTTCTCAGATTTGAAGTTATATTTTAATACCAGTAATTCCATATCCATCATGCTATGACCGGGCATACAAAATTTTTTTGCCAAAGGTAAATCCATATTTTTTTTCTCTTATTGTGTGGCGATGAGAATTCATCCTTGTTCTCAGTTTTTGCCCGGTGTCCCCCACATACAGACCCCCAGTTGGACATTTAGCACATATAATTAGGTACACCACATTAGATGTGATGCAGCTGAAAGTACCTGTGATCTTGTAGTCCTGATGGGAGTTGGGGATCTTTATCTTGTCCGTGGTCATTATAGATGCACAGGTTTTACATTTCTTCTTGTTGCAAGGAAAGGTTACTGCAGCTGTTGGGGAGGACAGGGAGCTTCTGACAATGATGCTTCTTAGATTTGGGGCTGCCTAAAACACAGTAGTGGGGGGTCGCCTCAGAAAGACTTTTTTCAATCAGGGATACCATCCAAGAGCAATTGAAAACCAAATTTCAAGAGCCACCAGAATATCAAGGAATCACCTGCTACATTACAGAGCTAAAGAAGAAAATAACCGGGTGCCTCTAGTGGTCACCTACAATCCAAATCTGGAGGTGCTAAGGGGAGCTACACGGAAACTACAACCTTTACTACAAAAAGATGCCCGATTACAATCCATATTTCCAGACCCCCCACTACTGTGTTTTAGGCAGCCCCCAAATCTAAGAAGCATCATTGTCAGAAGCTCCCTGTCCTCCCCAACAGCTGCAGTAACCTTTCCTTGCAACCAGAAGAAATGTAAAACCTGTGCATCTATAATGACCACGGACAAGATAAAGATACCCAACTCCCATCAGGACTACAAGATCACAGATACTTTCAGCTGCATCACATCTAATGTGGTGTACCTAATTATATGTACTAAATGTCCAACTGGGGGTCTGTATGTGGGGGACACCGGGCAAAAACTGAGAACAAGGATGAATTCTCATCGCCACACAATAAGAGAAAAAATTATGGATTTACCTTTGGCAAAAAAATTTTGTATGCCCGGTCATAGCATGATGGATATGGAATTACTGGTATTAAAATATAACTTCAAATCTGAGAAAGATAGAAAGGTTTGGGAATATAAGCTCATGATGACCTTTGACACTCTTAGTGCTGGAATGAATATATCACACGGATTCATGTCATTCTATATCAATTAAGGAATCTGCGTCTCTGACCTTCTAGGGGCATAAAAACACAACACCAGACCCCAATCAGAGGGCAATAAAACTTTCTCTCCTTATCTATGAACTGTTCCAATATTTATGTTCATCCCTATGCCATAATGACAGTTCTGCTTCACGTCACTTGTCTTACCTATTGCACTATTCCTGTGTCCTGTTGTGTATATAAATATGTGATTCTTCAGTTTTTGTTTTAGTCTTTGCCTAATGAAGAGACCTGAGTAGTCTCGAAAGCTTGCTTTTTTTTACCATCTTTTCAGTTAGCCATTAAAAGGTATCAACCACTTAGGACTCTGAAGTCTAAATAATTTTCTATCTACTGTCTAACACGGTACCAAGATACACATCTTTCCTAATTCCAAGAATAAAAATAAACACCATGCAAATATAAACGCATATAAGCACATGGCAACAAGAAATGGAACAACACACCACCCAAAAATTAGTTTACAAAATATAGTGTTGTACATTTAAGAATAAAAGTACATTTTAGTATTTAGTAATAATGCGTAAGGAACGCTATGTTAAACCATAACATAGTGAAGACAATGGATTTGTAATAGTCACTCATCATCATCATTGCAATTTATATGTGACAGTCACACACATTTCAATTATTTCAGTTAAGAAAATTGTTACTTTGGACAGCATGTATGACATGTCCAGCATGGACTCATCAATGTGATGACGTAATAATGTAGGATAAAAAATAAACATTTAAAAAAACATAATGCATTGTCACAATTTAAGTGTGTGCCTGCAAGTGTAGGTGAAACAAAGGCTACGGATAGCAAAGGTATATTCTATGTCTGTATCAGACAGTGGACAGCCTCTGATGGGTAATGGCGATGTTATACTGTACGTCAATAAAGTCTGCGGCTGCAATCATGCATTTTTTGCTTGTACAGTGTTGAAGAGGGTAACAGCATGTCTGGTTGCGCAAGGCTTTATCCGTCAACACTACCTTCCTACTGTGACGCGTAGGGTAGGGTAGCATGTGTCTATTATATGACTCTCTATAAAATGTGACCTTGCGCAGCGTTATTCTGCCCTAGGGACGCAAAAAATACGACAGCAGTAATCATTTACTGTATAATACTCCACCTATGAGCAAGAAAAAAAGCCCGTTCCCTCTTTAACAATCTACAAGACTAACAAGCATGATGGTTGACGCTGCCTTTATTGAGGTACAGTATTACATCGACATTGTCCATGAGTAACTATGCACTGTGATACCTATATACCATTATTAATTTATATCTGTTGTGGTTGTTTCACCAGCACTTGCAGGTATAACTACCTATTGTCAGTATGCATGATGCACTTTCTAGATGTAATAATTTATTATTGCACATTGTTACCAGGTTTATATGCTGGCCATTTCATATATGGTGTGTGAAGTTACAGTTGGCATCACTCTGTGTATTTTATTATGTCTGTCATAAATATAACTCGTGAGGATGATGATGTTTATGATTCGTACATTCATTGACTGCATTATCTTACAGGTACAGATAAAGTTCCTTAAAAAGCATTAATTGATAAGTATGAAATGTACTTTTATGCATTAATTACCAAAAGTGAACACTATGTATTAGTTTTTGTTACCATTTCTAATAGACATGTGCAGACATGCGCTGTGATGACAAATTATTCTTTGTCAATATTTCTTCTAAAAATGTATCATTCTAGGCCTGGAAAACTTCAAACTTTCCTGTTTTAAGCATAACAATCAGGGTGACGGCTCTTCCCTATTTGGAGCATGTTGCACATGGGTTTTTCTGTGCATGTGTAGGGAACAGGACTCAGAGACTTCTTGCCGGACACACAGCAGGGGAACAGCTGGTGTTACTGAACCCCACTAACACTATAGCTTGTGTATTGTTCTGTGGACACGACACGTCTGAGCAGCAACTGGCAGTGTTGTAGCCCAGGGAGTAGAGTTCAGGTGGTAGAAAGATGAACATAACAGGAGACATGGATAATGTTGCCAACCAGTTATTTAATCGGAAAACAGACAGGCAAATTCAGGCGAGATCCATGCCTTGTTCATTTTCAGAAAAGTAAGCCGGTCTACATTATCGGAGGATAGTCGCATGCTACGGTATGTTAGTACACCACCTGCAGCACTAAAGACGCGCTCCGATAATACACTGGCAGCAGGGCAAGCCAGCACCTCCAATGCATACTGGCTAAGCTCTGGCCATGTATCCAGCTTAGAGACCCAAAACTTGAATGGGGAAGAGCCATCTGGGAGTACACTGAGAGGGAAAGACATGTATTAATGTAAGAGAGTAAGGGGTGCTCACTCGAGAGTAGATAATGGTGCCAGGAGAAAAAAAAGTCAATATGTAGGAAAGATAGAACTCCTGCACTCAATAAGGATAAGTCAAAAAATAGAATTTTTCTATTTGAAAATAGGCGTTATTATGAAAAATCGCTCCAATGTGGCAAAAAAGGTTCAAATATATAACACAGATGAAAACAACGTTTCGGCTTATATAGCCTTTATCAAGTACAATCTGCATTCTGTAAGATACAAAGATAGAATATGTCACAAAAAAGATAAACAAGCATACATAAAAATATAAATGAATAACCCACATATAAGGGAACAGGCCATCATGGAAAAAATAAATCAAAAATGGAGAATAATTACCATAATGTATCAATAAACACAATTGTAAATAAAAAGTGTACCATCTATATATGTATATTAGGATATATACTGTTATATTATATATAAATCAATAAGTCCATAACAAATCGGGACCTCTATGATATGAATATGTAATTTTACATAAGGAAGAGCCATAAATAATGAGGAGGTAGTAAGGTAGTAGATAGGAACCATGGAAAACGAAAGCGATTTACATAATAAGCTATAAATCAGCTACAACTTATATATAGCAATGGTATCTGGTGCATATATAACCAAAGAATAAATAATGTAAGGCGGATACATTACTATATTAGAATTGGACCCATCGAAGGAGTGGAGAAGAATCAAATCCTGGAAATAAGCAAGTAAAAGTGCCCTTAATGAAAGTGCTGTGACCAGTGCAAAGAAAAGGTTCAGTATGACAGTATAGTACCTTATGGTGAAGACCGGCAATAGCAGGACAATAACAGGCAGGTAAGTACCGTGCAGGAGTAACGTCCGGTTCCGAAAGGGAAGTGATTCGGATATGTGAGAGACACCGTGGTGTGGCGGTTTTTTATATCCGCCCGTGCTGGTAGGTAAACTGCTTCCGGGTACGGAGCTGGAAAGGTGGAAACACAACGGCGCATGCGCGCCACGAAAAAAGCCGAGAGGTGTCGAAGGTCCAAGAAAGCGGTGCACTATGGGAGGATGACGCACTTCCGGGTAATGGAATGAAAAAGTGAGGACAGGGGAGCGCATGCGCGTCACGGAAAGATCGGAAAAAGCCAAATAGCAGAAAATAGAAGCGCAGTGATAAGGCGCATGCGCAGGTGATATAGATAAACAGGATGAGTTATTTTTGCTCCGTGGCTCCCTGTTTGGAAAAAAGATAAAAAACAAGATTACATATAATAAGATAATAATAAGAAAAATCAGTGACCCAAAATGTGGCCACAAAATTATGTAAATATATAAAAAAGAAAAGATTAAATATTATATATGCAGCAGAGAATAATAATTATCAAAAATACAGAGAACAATAAGATGAGACCAAAAATCATCTCGTACAGAGTAATAAAACAACATGTCAGTAAACATGTAATACGGAAAAAAAGGAAATATACATCTTTATTTTTATATAGCGCTAACATATTCCGCAGTGCTTTACAGTTTGCACACATTATCGTCACTGTCCCAGATGGAGCTCACAATCTAGATTCCCTATCAGTATGTTTTTTGGAGTGTGGGAGGAAACCGGAGTGCCTGGAGAAAACCCACCCAAACACGGGGAGAACATACAAACTCCTTGCAGATGTTGTCCTTGGTGGAATTCGAACCCAGGACTCCAGCGCTTCAAGGCTGCAGTGCTATCCACTGAGCCACCGTGCGGCCGAGTACAGACATGGTCAAGTACAGACTTTCCTGTAAACCGGTTTAATTTCCAGATAAGAGCAGATTTTCCTTCTTCCCCCATCAAATGCAGATTCATGTTAGAATTAACCCACAAACATAAAAAAGGGCTTTATTTCCAGTCCTTCGGCAGAATAAAAGAACGTGACCACAATGCACTGAATACAAAAAGAAACAAACATTAGATACGTTCAGTGACAACGTACCGTACACTAAGAACAAAAGTCCAGCAAAGTAAAATATACAGGATTAGAAAGGGTCACTGAATATTCAGTTCACCCTCCAGCACTGAGAACAGCACAGATTCTTCTGGTCGCAGCAGTTCTGCTACAAATAAATAAATCATTGGGTCCATACAAGACAAGGTGGTGGCCCGCAGTAACCCATACAGCGAGAGGAGACAATGGTAATCTGCATTACAAAATAATCATCTCAGTGGTTGCAATGGGTAACAATCCCAACTTTCTTATCCATGTGAACCCTATAGTCCAGCTATGAGGTATACAGACGAGCCGTCACCACTCCAGGTCCACTGGGTAGTCCCCAGTAAGGCACGCCGTACAGTGGCTGTGAGAACCGGGAAGGCGGGCGTGCCATTTAATCCGTTCTGCTGGTCTTTGAAATTTTTAATGCCTTCACGCACTGCCGATGTGAGGCCATCCACCGACAGGTAAACAACACTGTTCGCACCAATATACCCTGCCAGGTCACTGAACTCCGGGCGGTTGGCAATCAGTTCTTCCTTTGTAGGAATGTTAACTCCCATATAACAGGGATGTCTTATTGGTGGAGATGCCACTCTTATGTGGACCTCCTTAGCGCCAGAATCCTTCAGCAGTTTAATAATTGGCGAAATGGTGTTTCCTCGCACAATGGAGTCATCAATCAGCACTATTCTTTTGCCAACAAAGTTGTCAGTCAGGACTCCAAACTTTTTGGCCACGCCAAGCTGCCGTAGCCTCATATTGGGCTGAATAAAAGTTCGACCGACATAGCGATTTTTGCAGAGCACCTCCACATACTGAATGCCACACTTCTCTGCATAGCCCAGAGCTGCGGGGGTTGCAGATTCTGGCACGGTGCTGACCAGGTCTGCCTCTACCGGGGCCTCAATAGCCAACTGTTGACCACATCGCCTTCTGACCGAATACACCATTTGTCCTTCAAATATGGAGTCCGGCCGCGCAAAGTAAACGTACTCAAAGATACAGAAGGCAGATGGGTCTCTCTCTCGATATCTGGGTACTATATCCAAAGTCTGTACTCCGGCACGAGATATTTTCACTATTTCCCCAGGTTGGACTTCACGGTAGTATTCCGCACCGATGGAGAGAAAGCTGCAGGATTCAGAAGACACCACCCATCCCTCCGTCTCTGATCGGTTCTTCGCTCTATCTTCACTGGTCAGAGGGATGAGTCGCCCAATGCAGAGAGGACGATTGCCGTATGGATCACGTACAGCGTAGATATCCGCATTGTGCATGATGAGCAGCGAGTACGAGGTCGGAGTCTCACTCATCAAGTTTCTTATTCGAGCCACCCAATCAGCGGAGTGGTCTTCTTCCATAGGCGGCGTGAAGGCCAGGAGCTGTGTGATCAGTTCACTGTCGGAGCTGGTGGACAGACCAATGCCGTGCCGCATCAGCTTTCTCTTGAGCCGTCTGGCATTTACTAGCTCCCCATTATGAGCTACCGCGATCTTTCCATGGAGAGTCTCAACGACAAACGACAACGACAAATACATGTAATTATGTATATATACACACCAGTCATAACATCTACTAATATGAATGAATCAGGAATAATCATAATCTTTATTGAGGCCTAGAGGGGCAAGGGTTTGTAACGTGTGTATCCAGAATGACTCACGTTCCTTGAGCCTTTTAACCCTATCACCTCCTCGTCTCAGTGGTGGGACATGATCTATGACCTGAAATCTAAGTTGGGAAATATTATGGTTATTTTGAAGAAAATGTGCCGGAATTGGAAAGCAGGTGCGTCCGCACCTGATTGTAGATTTATGTTGTGAAATCCGGTCACGAACATGTTGAGTTGTTTCACCAACATAACCTAGTCCACAAGGACACTTTATAAGGTAGACGACATAGGATGAATTACATGTAAAAAATCCATTGATTGGGAACCTACGTCCAGAGCGTGGATGTGTAAATGAATTGCCCTTAATAACATGGGAACATTGTAAACAATTTAAACAGGGGAAAGTACCCATGCGTGGTGTGGACATGGTACTTTGGACCAAATCCTTCTTAATGGAGCCTATGTCCGCCCTCACTAAATGATTCTTAATGTTTGAACTCCTTTTGTTACAGACCATAGGTCTGTTGATGAATTCAGGTATATTAGGATATGAGTCCCGAAGAATACCCCAGTGTTTAAAAAGACACTTATGTATTCGAAAGTTATAAGGAAATCTTTACCACATTAGGAAATCTTTACCAAGAGCTCAACACTGTCGGATAGATCTAATTGTGTCAAATCCGATCAATCGCGCCCGTAGACATCAGGAGATGAACCTCAAATTCAATCAAAGGGGTTATCCTCTTACATCATCAGAATTTGGACACCCCATACAGAGTAGACTTGCTAGAACTGACATGGGCTCAAGAATCCCATTTGTGAGAACCTATCACCCTTATAACTTTCGAATAAATAAGTGTCTTTTTAAACACTGGGGTATTCTTCGGGACTCATATCCTAATATACCTGAATTCATCAACAGACCTATGGTCTGTAACAAAAGGAGTTCAAACATTAAGAATCATTTAGTGAGGGCGGACATAGGCTCCATTAAGAAGGATTTGGTCCAAAGTACCATGTCCACACCACGCATGGGTACTTTCCCCTGTTTAAATTGTTTACAATGTTCCCATGTTATTAAGGGCAATTCATTTACACATCCACGCTCTGGACGTAGGTTCCCAATCAATGGATTTTTTACATGTAATTCATCCTATGTCGTCTACCTTATAAAGTGTCCTTGTGGACTAGGTTATGTTGGTGAAACAACTCAACATGTTCGTGACCGGATTTCTCAACATAAATCTACAATCAGGTGCGGACGCACCTGCTTTCCAATTCCGGCACATTTTCTTCAAAATAACCATAATATTTCCCAACTTAGATTTCAGGTCATAGATCATGTCCCACCACTGAGACGAGGAGGTGATAGGGTTAAAAGGCTCAAGGAACGTGAGTCATTCTGGATACACACGTTACAAACCCTTGCCCCTCTAGGCCTCAATAAAGATTATGATTATTCCTGA
>JARQOD010013705.1:0-14150 GCA_033576555.1 Oophaga sylvatica
CCAGAAGTGGGTATGTGGGTAGCTAGCCCTCCCCCATTCACGCTCCCTGCGTACTGTGGGGTGCGCGCATGTCTGTGTACTGGTGTGTGCGCATGTCTGCGTACTGTAATAGTTCATGTCGTGTACGTGTGTGTGCATGTTAGTATGGAAGGATGAGGGGGCAGGGGGCCTTGTGCTGATACTCAAATTTCTTCCCTTTTCTGTGCATCATGAATCTGGTTTGTGTTAAAGGGGCCAATGAAGTCTTTCCCCCGGGGGCCCCTTAAAAAGGACCACCCCTGCCTGCCCCCAAAATCAAGCGTTTTCACTCTCCTCCTCTTCGATGAAGCAAAATTAAAGGGGAAGTGAGTGCTTTAAAAATTTTTTCTAATCGATTTTTTTTGTGATGGTTTTAAAATCCCTGCCATTCAAAATGTAATTCTAGTATTTATATGAAATCATCAGTTATTTTTGGTACTCTGTAAAATTAGCAGTAAGGCATTTTTTTTGTGCTTTACATTCTATGTTTGTGTGTGCAATGTCATTCAACATTACACTGTGTTCCAAATTTTATCAAAAAATTTTTTAGGAGTGTTTAAAGGGAAAAATTTTTTTGTTTTTCAGTTAAATCATTTATGGTGAAGTGTGTAGGGCTTTTTATCAAGTAAGCAAATTTCAGCACCTGTGCTAATTAGTTTGGCGGTTGTCCAATGAAAGGCAAGACTACTTGAAGGGTGTCCCCCCATTATTAAGCAGCCTAAATTTTTTTGCCAAAAAGGGAAAAAAAAAAAAAAAAAAAAAAAAAAAAAAAAAAAAAAAAAAAAAAAAAAAAAAAAAAAAAAAAAAAGGGTGTTCGGTGCTGGAAACAACAAAATTTTGGTTTTTTTTAGGGCAAGGCATGCTACAATAACATTGCCAACACTTCTCGTGATCATCGCACAATCAAGAAGTATGTATGATTCACATCAACGTGTGCGTGCTGTAAGGGAAAATTAGGACTTTTCCCCAGGGAATTTCGTCAGGGTTAAAAAAGCAGCGGCCAAAAAAAAAACCTTTTCATAGCAGCAGACAAGTTTTTGAAGTGCTGGTGCCTCCAACTCCCCCGAACAACAAAAAGCAGGGTTTTCAGAGGTTTGCAGTTGGCGTAAGCCTTCCCTTCGCCCCCCTCTATCCATGCCCCAAGCAGAAACGGCTTCCCGTGGGGCCAAAAAAATACATGAAGAGCTTTTAAAAATGTTTGTTTACCAATGAGTGTCGTGCAAAGCTCCTGGTCAAATGGATGGAGGGGAGGATGGTTTGGTTGTGGAAAACCCCCGCAAAACGGTTTCAGCGCCAACAAGGGGAGTGGAGTAATGTTTTGGGTGGAATCAGGGGGAGAGGTTTTTGGCCCCTTTTTGGCCCCGAAGGGGTAAAGATGAACTCCCTGGGTTGTTGGTTTCTAAAAAAGCACTTCCTGCAAGTTCAAGAAAAGAACCTGAACTGCAGAAGATCATTTTTTATGCATTAATGACCATCTCATGGCACATAAACAGCTGCATCTCTGTTGCTTGGGCATAAAAAAGGGGGGAAAACTTATGGTGTGGCCACCATGCTCCCCCTGACCTCAACCCCATGAGAACCTCTGGAGCATCATAAAAAGGAGTGTTATGATGGCGGGAGGCAGTTCACACTAAGAAAAACAGTCGGGGAGGGTTTTTCTGTCCTCATGCAAACAATTGAAGCAGAAACCATCCAAAACCTGACAAATTAAAATGAAAGAAGATTTTAAAAAGCTCCTTTAAAACGGGGGTCCTATGGCAAATAAAACATCACCTAAAATAAAGTTTTGAGTTGAAAACGTTTGTTTATTTGTAAGAACCTCTAATGCTTTTTATTTTCAAAAATGACCATTTTTTTTTTTCTTTATTCAAAAGAAAAAGGTTGAAAACTTGCTGTGCATAATAAATTTTGGGAAAAGATTTTTTAGTGCAGTTTGGTGTTTTTTTTTTAAAAAAAATATGTTACATTAGAAAGTGTTATCTTGTACCCTGTTAGCCGTAGTAAAAAATATTTTTGCTTGAGAGGTATAAATAGTATTCTTCGATTTTTTATTAGTTTTTTTTTGCTGATGAAGAACCTGAAATAGTCTCGAAAAATTTCAATTTGTTACCATCTTTTCAGTTACCCCTTAAAAGGGATCAACCACTGAGGACTGTTATCATAGGCGTTTGTACAAAAAAAATTTCAAATTTTACTCTAAAGTTTTTGACGGGAAAATCACAATGACTGCATTCAATAGGGAATTTTGGAAAAATTTAGAAAAATTATTTGCATAATAATTTGGAAAAAACCCGTGTATTTGAGGTTTTTGGAGTGAAAAAAAAATTGCTGCATGAATATAGAGAATGAACACTTAGATTTTTCGTAAATAGCGTATGATTACAAGGTTTTTTTTGTGGGCAATTTTTTTTTTTCAGTGTTACCATTTGCCTAAAAACTCATTGTTTAACTTATTATCATGAACAAAAAATACAGCAATTCACCCTTTTTTATCATGTAATTTATCATACTATATCATATATAAAGTTTAACCCCCTTAATGTCCACTAAAGTGCCAGCCCGTCAGGGCAAGTGTCAATTTTGGCCCCCCTTGACAAACTGTGCACTTTCCCCCCCTTTGATCTACCATGCGTGCAAACCGCAGTGGTAGTTCATTTCCCGACAGCTGTCACAGACAGCTGAAAGGCACAGAAAGGGTGCGGGGCCTTTGCAGTCGGTCCCCCCACCTACAGCCGGATTGGTCATCAATGGATGAAAAAACACAGCAGCGGTCATGTGTGCTCGCCACAAAGATCGTCGCGGTTGCACTTTTGACTTTCCAGTGAGTTGCTGTTTCTTTGTGTTTGGCAGTTGGGAGTTAATTTGTCTGTGCTCATTTTGGGGGAGGGGGTGCTTTCTTCCGGGCTGAAAATTAAATTATTTGTTGATTGGTTTCCTTTAAATCTCTGGTTTCTGTTTTGGGGGAAAGTTGCCATAAATTCTTCTGCGCCCAGATAGGTTGTATCTGTATGGGCTTAAGTTAAAGAGCCCCCTTTTGTTTTTTAAGCTCACCTTGCTTAAGTTTAAATCCCAGATCTTTATGTTCCTTCTGTGTTGAGTGTGTATGCAAGTCTGTGTTTTCTCCATCTGTCTTTTATGTCTAATCTGTGTATTTGCAGAGATAGCCCTATCCCTTTGGTGGAAAATAGAACCCTTCTTGGGCTGATTAAGGGGTTTTTGGGGACTGATGGAGCAGGGTTAGGCTGGAGACTTGGGGACCTCTGAACCATTATCGTCCCCCAAAGGGTGGGGGTTAGTTAGGACCCCAGTTGGGGTCGGTTAGACCCCCGGTCCCTTTTCTGGGGACAGTGTATCAAGTCCTAAAGTTTAAACCCCTGAGTTCAAGGAATTGGTCAGGTAAATCTATTTTAATTTAAGCTGATGTTGCTAATCTATTGTTTTTAGAGTTTTTTTTTAAGAATAGTTTCTGACATGTACACATACATAAGCCGCGGAAATTTCACGGGCCCTTTAAATTTTTCCCCCAAGTTGCCAGGACCCAAAGTGCAGTGGCTCTGCAGTTGCAGGGATTATCCATGGAGCTGAGGACATTAAGTCCAAATTTTTGTCTCCCTCGGAGCAACCAATTTAAACCAAATTTTAGCTCTCCGGACAGGTTCACTGGGGGGGAGACAAATTTTTTACTTCGGGAAGCATGTAAATGTTTTTTTTGGTTCGGCCTCGATCATAGGGGTGAAGGGGCAGAGGTGGGATTTTTATCTCGTTACAAGGGCCCCTCAACCCTGGGCCTTCCCCCCTTCCTCCGGGATCCCGGCTCTACAGTCGTAGATCGATTTTTTCTCCCCCTGGGTTGGTATATGATGACCCAGATGGGGCCCCTTGTGAACAAAATTACGAAAGTAAGCAGGGAGTCGCCGGCGGGGGAATTTTGTTCTGAGTTCCGTAATGGGCCCAGAATCAGTGGAAGACCCAGTTTTAGGAGCCAGTTTTGTCAGGGCTTTGACAAATTTAAAAGGAGTTTTGGTCATTTGTTTCCCCTCCATCACTGGAGGCTGCTTTGGCCTAGTATCCTACTGATAACGGCTCCGGGAGAGGTGGAGGTAACTCCGCCCCCCTTTTTGTACTCCACCTACTACTAAAGTCCCCCTTATGTTGAGGGGTTTCCCCTTGTCTGTTCGGAGGGGCCCCATGCAGTTGGAGGGACACTTTCGTAGGGGGGATTGGCGTAAAGCCGCAGGAAGAAAAGGGGTTTCTTCTGGGGAAAGAGGGCATTTTTTTGGGGGTGTCCATCCCGGTGCCTTGTTACAAAAAAATCCCGGAAAAATTTTAATCCCAGGTTGTGTGGTGGACGACAACCCGGGGTATTATTTCTTCCCCTAGTTCTTCTCAGTTCCTTTTACCGTGGAGGTGGTGGTTGGTACGAGGTGGGGAGATTTTTTTGTTTTCTTATAGTGGGTCCCGGGGTAATGGTTTTACGCTAGTTTTCTCGGTCAGGTATGATCTGAGTTTTTTTGGGGGGCAAAACCCATCCCTATTTCTCCCTTGACGCCAGGGCCTCTCGGGCCCGGTAGCTTTGTTCTGAGGTTCATAAATTGACCTTCGGGGAGGGGCAATACTAGGGAACTATTTTTCTTGTTATGTGTTGGGGGGTCTACCTACTCCTATTGTTTTGGACTTCCCCTTTGGGTTTGGTTAAACATAACCCGTGATTAATTGGGAGTCCGGATATAAGCCATGGGGGGAGTTTTTTCAAAAAATAACTGCATGACACAGTCACAGTGCGGTCGGCCTTATTTTTCCCCCTTTTTTGGAGGACTTTGGGGTGTGTTTTCCTGAGGGGGGTGTCAGGAGTTGCCTCCTCATGCTGATGAAGCTTATTAAATTTTCTTCCTGATGTAAATTACCAAAAATTGGTTATATAACCTTTCTGGTCCTGAGAGGCAGGCTATGAAAGATTATATTTCGGAATTTGGCCAAAGGGCATATTAACCTTCTTCTTCCCCAGTGGCCCCCGGGGGGGTTTTTCTTTGTGAAGAAAAAAATGGAGGCCTAGCCCCTTGCTTGGATTCCGCAAAAATTATTCGGATTACGTTCGAGATCCTATCCACTCCCTTGATTCTGACTCTTCAATAAATTGTTGGCGCCAAAAAGGTTCTCTAAATTGGATTCAGGGGGCGTATAATCTGATTAGGATAAAAAGGGGGATGAGTGGGGAAAACGGCGTTTTTTCACGCCCGGAGGGAATTAGAGAACCTTGTCATTTCCTTTTGGTCTGATCTGCCCAGCAGTATTCCAACATTTTGTTTTGAATTTTTTCTCATTTTGGGGGGGTGTTGTGGTCGTTTTATTTGGGGACATTTTAATTTTTCACCCGTTTGTGTCTCCCGGGGTGTGAGAAGGGTTGCAGATCTTGCGAGACAATTTAAACTAACGCCAAAAGGAAAAGGTGTATTCGCCTACAGGGAAATTCATTTTTGGGTTTCTTGTGTCGCCTCCGGGTTTGTAGGGCCTGAAAAGGGAGAGCGGCTTGAATGGGACAGCCCGAGGATCTTAAGGTCTGCGCGTTTTCTGGGGGTTTCTAAATAACCGGAAATTTATTTGTAAAAATTTTCATCTGTTGTCAAACCTCTCAAAAGAAAATGACAAGAAAAGGGGCGGATTTTTCTAAAAGGTCGGCCAAAGCTTGCCAAGCTTTTTCCTCTTTGAAAAAATGTTTTGCTTCGGCACCCGTTCTCATCCAACCAGATGCATCACAGCCGTTCGTTGTGGAGGTGGACGCGTCTGACGTAGGGGTGGGTGCAATATTGTCCCAGGGTCCGTCCCCTGGTAAAATGGCATCCGTGCGCTTTCTTTTCTAAAAAATTTGTCGTCCGCCGAAAGGAATTATGATATCGGCAATAGGGAAACTTTTGGCCATTAAGTTGGCTTTTGAAGAATGGCGTCACTTTTTGGAGGGGCAGTCCACCCGGTCACCGTCATTACTGATCACAAGAACCTGCTGTATTTGGAATCTGCTAAGCGTCTGAATTCCAGACAAGCTCGATGGGTCGTTTGTTTTTACCAGGTTTAATTTTGTTGTCACTTATCGCCCTGGATCTAAGAATGTTAAGGCGGATGCCTTGTTCTCGCAGTTTCCCAGGGGCCGGGAAAATGGATGAACCCGATTCCTATCCTTCAGGAGGGGTGGTAGTGTCGGCTGTATGTTCTGAGCTTGAGGAGGAGGTGTTAGAGGCTCAGGGGGACGCCCCTGCAGGACCTCCAGGGAGACTGTTTGTCCCAAATCAGTTGAGACAAAAGGTTATTGAGGCACATCATAATTCTGCTTTAGCAGGACATCCAGGGAGTAAGGCTACTTTAGATCTCCTTTCTCGCCGGTTTTGGTGGCCTAACGTTAATAAAGATGTTTTAACTTTTGTCGCGTCCTGTGGGGTTTGTGCTCGCTCTAAGACCCCTCATACCCGTCCGTCTGGGACCCTCTTACCCTTGAAACTTCCGGAGCGTCCATGGACTCATTTGTCTATGGACTTCATCACGGACCTTCCTCAGTCGTCAGGGAAGACTGTCATACTGGTGGTTGTTGACAGGTTCAGTAAGATGGCACATTTCATTGCTCTTCCTGCCCTCCCTAATGCTAAAACTCTGGCGCAGGTGTTCATTGGGGAGATTGTGAGACTTCATGGGTTGCCTTCTGATGTGGTGTCAGATAGGGGGTCTCAGTTTGTGTCCAAGTTTTGGAGGGCATTTTGTTTACGTCGGGGGATGCAATTGTCATTTTCCTCGGCTTTTCATCCGCAGACCAATGGTCAGACAGAGCGTCTGAATCAAAGCCTAGAGACTTATCTTCGGTGTTTTGTCTCAGAGAACCAGGAGGACTGGTCTTCTTTCTTGCCTCTGGCAGAGTTCGCTCTTAACAACAGGCGGAGCGAGTCCACTGGTAAGTCCCCGTTTTTTGGGGCATATGGTTTTCATCCCCAGTTTTGTACATTCAATGGGGGGGGCCCTTCTGGGGTTCCTGAGGAGGAGCGTTTCTCGTCGTCACTTGCTTCAGTGTGGAGAGGTGTATTGAATAATCTGAGTGCTATGGGGAACCGTTATAAACGTATGGCTGATAGGAGGAGAGTTTCTGGTCCAGATCTTAATGTGAACGATCTGGTATGGTTGTCTACCAGGAATATAAAACTTAAAGTTCCCTCCTGGAAGCTGGGCCCCAGATTCATCGGGCCGTACAGGATCAGTTCCATAATTAATCCTGTGGCATTTCGTCTGGACCTCCCTCCTACGTTTAAAATTCATAATGTGTTCCACAAGTCATTACTTAAGAGGTACGTGGCACCAGTCATACCATCACCTCTACCTCCTCCTCCAGTGGTGGTCAATGGTAACTTGGAGTTTCAAGTGTCAAAGATCATTGACTCACGTCTGAATCGCCGGTCCCTTCAGTACTTGGTGCATTGGAAGGGGTATGGTCCAGAGGAGAGGACGTGGGTTCCTGCGTCTGACATTAACGCAGATCGTTTGGTGCGGACCTTCCACAGAACTCACCCGGGCAAACCTGGCCCTGAGGGTCCGGAGGCCCCTCGTAGAAGGGGGGGTACTGTCATGTGTGCATCGCCACGAAGATCGTCGCGGTTGCACATTCTGACTTCTCACAGCTGAGTTGCTGTTTCTTTGTGTTTGGCAGTTAGGGAGTTAATTCTGTCTGTGCTCAGTTCTGGGACTGGGTGCAGTTTCTCCCGGCTGCAATTAATTATTTGTTGATTGGTTTCCTTTAAATCTCTGGTTGTCTGTGTTGGGAGTTGCCAGTGAAATTCTTCATGCAGACCACAGATAGGATTGTATCTGTATAGACTTAAGTTAAAGAGCTCCTTAGTTGTTTTAAGCTCACCTTGCTTAGAGTTTAATATCCCAGATCATTTATGTTCCTTCTGTGTTTGAGTGTGTATGCAAGTCTGTGTTTTCTCCAGTCTGTCTTATATGTCTAATCTGTGTATTTAGCAGAGATCAGCCCATATCCCTTTGGTGGTAATCAGAATCCTTCTTAGGACTGATTACAGGGTTCAGGGACTGATAGGAGACAGGGTTAGGCTGGAGACTTGGACCTCTGAACCATTATCAGTACCTCCAAGGTGAGGGATTAGTTAGGACCCCAGTTTAGGGTCAGGTTAGACCCCCGGTCCTCCTCTTTCCTGTGACAGTGTATCAAGTCCTCAAGATTAACCCTGAGTTCAACGGATATCGTGTCAGGTAAATCTATTCTATATTTACATGCTGATGTTGCTAATCTATATGTTGTATAGAGTGTTGTTCTTTTAAGAATAGTTTACTGACATCGTACACATATCATAAGACCGCGTGACACAAGTCCGTCAGGCAAGGGTAGTTTTGGCCTGAGAATTTGCAGCGTCTCCATGCCTTTGAACTCCATGCAGTGTAACACGCCAGTGCTAGTCAGTGCCGAAGCTTCACTGCAGCTGAGAGCACGGCCAGTGAGGACTGGCGGCCCCGCCACCACAGCCTTATTGTCGCTGTTAACCCGTCTGACATGCTGATTCGCCGCTGATCCAGGAGACGTGGCAGGGCGAGTTCTGACGCAGCAGGGTCGGAGCTCCCTCTGCCCTTAGATGTTAGCCCCTGCAATGTATTGCATCGAGCGTGCCTCGGGGACGATCACTCGCCTTGATACCCTGGGGTTGTCATGACAACCTCCGGGTCATCTAGCTACGGAAAGCTGCTGTGATCATGGTCACAGCAGCTTTCACTATAGGTACAATGCATTGCAATGCTGGAGCATTGCAATGCATTGTAACTGCAATAAAAGTAAAAAAGTGAAAGTCCATAAAGGGACAAGTTAAAAAAAAGCATTTTTTTAAAAAAAATTGTAAAAAAAATATTAAAAAATAATTTAAAAAATCCCCTAAAAAATACATTTTTATGTAATAAAAAAAAAAAACAAAAAAATACACGTTTGGTATCGCCGCGTCCGTAAAAATCCCATCTATAAAAGCGTAACCCTAGTTAACCCCTTCAGTGAAAGCCTAAAAAAAAAACACAAAAAAGTAGTAAATTATACTTTTTCCAAGCGGTATCATCATACCGCTTGGAAAAAGTGCAATAACACGCGATCAAAAAGTCGGATATAAATAATCATGGTACCGCTGAAAACGTCATCTTGTCCCGCAAAAAACAAGCTGCTATACAGCATCATCAGCGAAAAAATAAAAAAGTTATAGCTCGCGGAATAAACTGATGCAAAAATAATTATTTTTTCTATAAATTTTTATTGTGTAAAAAACGCCAAACATAAAAAATATATAAATGAGGTATCGCTGTAATCGTAGTGACCCGAAGAATAAAGCTGCTTTATAATTTACCACACACGGAACGGAGAAAAAAAAAAAAAAACAATTCCTGAATTGCTGGTTTTTGTTCATTCTGCTTCCACAAAAATCGGAATAGGAAGCGATCAAAAAACGTTATGTGCCCGAATATGGTACCAATAAAAACGTCAGCTCGTCCGCAAAAAATAAGCCCACAGATAACTCTGTCGGCCGAAATATGGAAAAATTATAGCTCTCAAAATACGGCGATGCAAAAATTTCTTACAAAAAATTCTTCCAAAAAAAGCTCTTTTAGGTGGACAGAAGCTAAACATGAAAAAAAGGGTATAAATCTGGTATCGCTGTAATCGCACCGATCCGAGGAATAAAGTCGCCTAATCACTAATACCGCACGAGGAACGGCGTAAAAAATAAAACCAATTCTTCACCTTTTGTGG
This sequence comes from Oophaga sylvatica, assembly GCA_033576555.1. Classification (NCBI taxonomy): domain Eukaryota; kingdom Metazoa; phylum Chordata; class Amphibia; order Anura; family Dendrobatidae; genus Oophaga; species Oophaga sylvatica. The sequence goes on from JARQOD010013705.1 coordinate 9,794, forward strand.
ATTTGTTCATTCTGCCTCCCAAAGATCGCAGTAAGGCGATCACAGTGGTTCCCCCCCACATATGGGGTATCAGCGTACTCAGGACAAATGCACATCAACTTTTGGGTCCTATTTCTCCTGTTACCCTTATAAAAATAAAAATTGGGGGGCAAAAAGGTCATTTTTGTGGAAAAAAATATGATTTTTTATTTTCACGGCTCTACGTTATAAACTTCTGTGAAGCCCTTGGGGGTTCAAAGTGCTGACCACACATCTAGATAAGTTCCTTGGGGGTCTAGTTTGCAAAATGGAGTCACTTGTGGGGGGTTTCTACTGTTTAGGCACATCAGGGGCTCTCCAAGCGGACATGACACCCGCAGACCATTCCATCAAAGTCTGCATTGAAAAAGGGCTCCTTCCCTTCTGAGCTCTGCCATGCGTCAAAATAGTGGTTTACCCCCCCACATATGGGTATCAGCGTACTCAGGACAAATTGCACAATAACTTTTGGGGTCCATGTTACCCTTTGGAAAAATAAAAATTTGGGGTGGAAAGATCATTTTTGTGGAAAAAGATATGATTTTTTTATTTTCACGCTCTACGTTATAAACTTCTGTGAAGCACTTGGGGGTTCAAAGTGCTCACCACACATCTAGATAAGTTCCTTGGGGGTCTAGTTTCCAAAATGGGTCACTTGTGGGGTTTCTACTGTTTAGGCACATCAGGGGCTCTCCAAACGTCGACATGACACCCAGACCATTCCATCAAAAATCTGCTTGAAAATGGCACTCCTTCCCTTCCGAGCTCTGCCATGCGTCAAAATATGGTTTACCCCCACATATGGGGTATCAGCGTACTCAGGACAAATTGCACAATAATTTTTGGGTCCTAGTTACCCTTTGGAAAATAAAAATTGGTGGAAAGATCATTTTTGTGGAAAAATATGATTTTTTAATTTTACGGCTCTACGTTATAACCTTCTGTGAAGCCTTGGGGGTTCAAAGCTCTCACCACACATTAGATAAGTTCCTTGGGGGTCCCAGTTTCCAAAATGGGTCACTTGTGGGGGTTTCCACTGTTTAGGCACACAGGACTCTCCAAATGCGACATGGCGTCCAATCCTCAATTCCAGCCAAAAAAGTCAAATGGCGCTGCTTCCCTTCCGAGCTCTGCCATGCGCCCAAATAGTGGTTTACCCCCACATATGGGGTATCAGCGTACTCAGGACAAATTGCACAATAACTTTGGGGTCCTTTAACCTTTGGAAAATAAAAATTGGGTGAAAGATCATTTTTGTGGAAAAAATATGATTTTTAATTTACGGCTTAAATTTTTAACCTTCTGTGAAGCCCTTGGGGTTCAAAGCTCTCACAACACATAGATAAGTTCCTTGGGGGGTCTAGTTTCCAAAATGGGGCACTTGTGGGGTTTCCACTGTTAGGCACACAGGGACTCTCCAAATGCGACATGGCGTCCAATCTCAATTCCAGCCAAAAAAGTCAAATGTGCTTCCTTTAGTTTCCGGTAGCTGAGGAGTGAAGGTAAAAAAGGCAATACACCAGAGCAGTTGGAATCTATGAGATTGCAGTACCCTGACTAAACCACCACAACTAGAGGCAGCCGTGGAGCGTTCCTACGTTGGTCCTAGACGCCTCGTCACAGCCTGAGAAACTAACTACACCTAAAGATAGAAAGAGGAAAGCTATCTGCCCCGGAGCAGATCCCCAAAGAACATAGAAAGCCCCCAAACATGTAATGGCGGTTAGACAAGAAGAAATACTGACACAGACAGAAAATAGTATGAGCAAACGTTGGGGCCCAAACTACCTAAATAGAAAAGGATAGGAAGGGCACTTACTGCAATCCCAAAAAACCCTGAAAAGCACCAACTCTACTAATTTCAAAATCACCTGAGATCACACGACCTCTACCACCTAAATTAGTTCTCTGGTGTAACAAAATCAAAACAGCAGCCACTGAAAAAACTGGAAAAAGCAAAAGTACAAACATCAGTGGCTGAACTAAACTGAGAGGGCAAAAGCCCCCGGAGGGGACCCTGAAGGCCCCCACAGAAGTGCAGGACAAAATGCAAAAATCAAGCACAAAAACAAAAGAAGAAAATGTCTTATCTGTTAGCAGGAGATGCAGACACGACACAGCAGGCTACAAAGGAAACAGGAATCAAGGATTGAGACCAGAACAATTGATCACCGGCAACCCTGATGGGAAGGCGACTCCCTTATATAAGACCAGTCAGTAACACCTGATTCCCACTCCTCACAATCTTCACTGGACAGTCCAGTACCGCTTGTAACCACCAGAGGGAGCCTCTGCTCAGAACTCATTTCAAGTCCATTCACAACAGTACCCCCCCTTGAGGAGGGGTCACCGAACCCTCACTTGAGCAACCAGGTCGGTCAGGATGAGTTCTATGATACGCACGGATGAGTCTCCTAGCATGGATGTCCGAAGAAAACACCCAAGAATTGTCTTCCTGACCATAACCTCTCCACTTAACCAAATACTGGAGTTTCCGTCTAGAAAAACGAGAATTCAATATTTTCTCAACCACAAACTCCATATTGCCCTCAACCAGAACAGGGTCAGGAGGCAAAGCAGTAGGAACCACTGGCTCAACAAACCTCTTCAACAAGGACTTGTGGAACACGTTATGGATCTTAAATGTCCCTGGAAGAAGCAAACGAAAAGAAACAGGATTAAGAATCTCCATGATCTTATAAGGTCCAATGAACCTAGGCTTAAATTTAGGAGATGCCACTCTCATAGGAATATTTTTTGAGGACAACCAGACCAAGTCCCCACTTTAAACCGAGGACCATCAGTCCTATGCCGGTTAGCAAACCGCTGGGCCTCTCCTGAGAGAGGGACAACCTCTCCACTACCTGGTCCCAAATCTGTTGCATACGCTCCACAACAGAGTCAACACCTGGACAGACAGAAGCCTCCGTCTGTCCTGAAGAAAATCGAGGGTGAAACCCAGAATTACAGAAAAATGGAGACATCAAAGTGGCAGAGCTAGCCCTATTATTAAGAGCAAACTCAGCCAAAGGCAAAAAGAGACCCAGTCATCCTGATCAGCAGACACAAAGCATCTTAGATAAGTCTCCAATGTCTGGTTTGTTCTCTCAGTTTGACCATTGGTCTGAGGATGAAACGCCGAGGAGAAAGACAATTGAACACCAAGTTTAGAACAAAAGGTCCTCCAAAATCTGGAAACAAACTGGACTCCTCTGTCAGACACAATGTTCTCAGGAATGCGTGTAAACGAACCACGTGCTGAAGGAACAAAGGCACCAATTCAGAGGAGGAAGGCAACTTAGGTAATGGCACAAGATGTATCATCTTGGAAAACCTATCACAAATCACCCAGATGACGGTCATTCTCTGAGAAACAGGGAGGTCGGAAATGAAATCCATAGAGATATGGGTCCATGGTCTCTTGGGCACAGGCAATGGCATCAACAAACCACTAGAGCGAGAGCAAGGCTTGGAGCGAGAGCAAGTCCCGCAGGACTGCACAAATTCCCTGACATCACGAGACAAGGTAGGCCACAAAAGGACCGACTAACCAAGTCTCTGGTACCAAAAATTCCGGGATGCCCAGCCAACGCGGAACAATGAATCTCAGACATCACACTCTTTTTCCATGGTCCGGGACAAACAATTTCCAACAGGGCAGCGCTCGGGGCCTATCCTCCTGACACCCCTCCAGAGCAAGTCTCAAATTGGGTGAGATGGCGGAAAGAACTACACCCTCTTTCAAAATAACAGAAGGATCAGATAACTCAGGAGGTCCGCAAGGAAACTCCTCGAGAGGGCATCCGCCTTAACATTCTTAGTGCCAGGAAGAAAGGAAACCACAAAATTAAAAGTGTGAAAACAAGGCCCACCTGGCCTGTCTAGGATTGAGTCCTTGGCAGATTCCAGATAAACCAGATTCTTATGGTCCGTAAGGACCCACCCCCTGATGTTTGGCTCCCTCCAGCCAATGTCTCCACTCTTCAAAAGCCCACTTCATGGCCAATAACTCCCGATTACCCACGTCATAATTACGTTCAGTAGGAGAAATTTCGAGAGAAAAAGGCACAAGGGTTACTTTTAGAGGTCTCTGGATCTTTTTGGGACAAAAACGGCACCTGCCCAATTTCAGAGGCATCAACCTCCACCTGAAATGGCAGAGAAACATCAGGCTGCCGTAGAACAGGAGCAGAAGTGATCTCTGCTTAAGTTCCTGAAATGCAGAGACTGCCTCAGGAGGCCAATTCACCACATCAGACCTTTTGGTCAAATCAGTTAAGGTTTAACAATAACCGAGAAATTACAATAAAATTTACGATAAAAATTGGCAAAACCAAAA
>JARQOD010013706.1:0-14143 GCA_033576555.1 Oophaga sylvatica
CAAGGTACACTGCGGGTAACTAAGCGATGTTACCCGCAGTGTCCTTGTGCTGATCGCTGCCCTGAGCTGCTGTTTGGCAGCTCAGCAGCAATCATGTAGCGATACACCAGCGATCCTGACAAGTGCATATCGTTGTCGGGATCGCTGGTGTATCGCTATGTGAGACCCAGCCTTTAATCCTAGACAGGCCAGGTGGGCCTTGTTTTTTCACACGTTTTAATTTTGTGGTTTCTTTTCTTCCTGGCACTAAGAATGTTAAGGCGGATGCCCTCTCGAGGAGTTTCTTTGCGGACTCTCCTGAGTTATCTGATCCTACTGTTATTTTGAAAGAGGGTGTAGTTCTTTCCGCCATCTCACCCAATTTGAGACTGGCTCTGGAAGGGTGTCAGGAGGATAAACCTGAGCGCTGCCCTATTGGGAAATTGTTTGTCCCAGACCAGTGGAAGAAGAGTGTGATGTTGAGATTCATTGTTCCGCGTTGGCCGGTCATCCGGAATTTTTGGTACCAGAGACTTGGTTAGTCGGTCCTTTTGGTGGCCTACCTTGTCTCGCGATGTCAGGGAATTTGTGCAGTCCTGCGGGACTTGCTCTCGCTCCAAGCCTTGCTCTCGCTCTAGTGGTTTGTTGATGCCATTGCCTGTGCCCAAGAGACCATGGACCCATATCTCTATGGATTTCATTTCCGATCTTCCTGTTTCTCAGAGAATGACCACCATCTGGGTAATTTGTGATAGGTTTTCCAAAATGATACATCTTGTGCCATTACCTAAGTTGCCTTCCTCCTCTGAATTGGTGCCTTGTTCCTTCAGCACGTGTTCTTTTTAACGCATTCCTGAGAACATTGTGTCTGACAGAGGAGTCCAGTTTGTTTCCAGATTTTGGAGGACTTTTTGTTCTAAACTAGGTGTTCAATTGTCTTTCTCCTCGGCATTTCATCCTCAGACCAATGGTCAAATGAGAGAACAAACCAGACATTGGAGACTTATCTAAGATGCTTTGTGTCTGCTGATCAGGATGACTGGGTCTTTTTTGCCTTTGGCTGAGTTTGCTCTTAATAATAGGCTAGCTCTGCCACTTTGATGTCTCCGTTTTTCTGTAATTCTGGGTTTCCCCCTCGATTTTCTTCAGGACAGACGGAAGCTTCTGTCTGTCAGGTGTTGACTTGTTGTTGAGCGTATGCAACAGATTTGGGGGACCAGGTAGTGGAGAGGTTGTCCCTCTCTCAGGAGAAGGCCCAGCGGTTTGCTAACCGGCATAGGACTGATGGTCCTCGGTTTAAAGTGGGGGACTTGGTCTGGTTGTCCTCAAGGAATATTCCTATGAGAGTAGCATCTCCTAAATTTAAGCCTAGGTTCATTGGACCTTATAAGATCATGGAGATTATTAATCCTGTTTCTTTTCGTTTGCTTCTTCCAGGGACATTTAAGATCCATAACGTGTTCCACAAGTCCTTGTTGAAGAGGTTTGTTGAGCAGTGGTTCCTGCTGCTGTGCCTCCTGACCCTGTTTTGGTTGAGGGCAATCTGGAGTATGTGGTTGAGAATATATTGGATTCTCGTTTTTCTAGACGAAGACTCCAGTATTTGGTTAAATGGAGAGGTTATGGTCAGGAAGACAATTCTTGGGTGTTTGCTTCGGACATCCATGCTAGGAGACTTATCCGTGCTTATCATAGAACTCATCCTGACCGACCTGGTTGCTCAAATGAGGGTTCGGTGACCCCTCCTCAAGGGGGGGTATGTTGTGAATGGGTTTGAGATGAGTTCTGAGCAGAGGTTCCCTCTGGTGGTTAAAGCGGTACTAGTGAGGATTGGGAATCAGGTGTTACTGATTGGTCTTATTTAAGGGAATCATTTTCCCATCAGGGTTGCGGTGATCAATTGTTCTGGTCTGAATCCTTCTTTCCAGTTTCCCTTGTAGCCTGCTGTGTCGTGTCTGCATCTCCTGCTATCAGATAAGACAATTTCTTATTTTGTGTTTTTGCTATATTTTTGCATTTGGTCTGCACTTCTGTGGGGGCCTTCTGGGTCCCCTCCGGGGGCTTTTGCCCTCTCAGTTTAGTCCAGCCACTGTGTTTTGTACTTTTGCTTTTTCAGTTTTTTCAGTGGCTGCTGTTTTTGTTACACCAGAGAACTAATTTAGGTGGTAGAGGTCGTGTGATCTCAGGTGATTTTGAAATTAGTAGAGTTGGTGTTTTTCAGGGTTTTCTGGGATTGCAGTAAGTACCCTTCCTGTCCTTTTCTATTTAGATAGTTTGGGCCCCAGCGTTTGCTCATACTATTTTCTTTCTGTGTCAGTATTTCCTCTTGTCTAACCGCCATTACATGTTTGGGGGCTTTCTGTTATCTTTGGGGTTCTGCTCCGGGGCAGATAGCTTTCCTATTTCTATCTTTAGGTGTAGTTAGTTTCTCAGGCTGTGACGAGGCGTCTAGGACCAACGTAGGAACGCTCCACGGCTGCCTCTAGTTGTGGTGGTTAGTCAGGGTACTGCAATCTCATAGATTCCAACTGCTCTGGTGTATTTCCTTTTTTTCCTGCACTCCTCAGCTACCGAAACATAACAGTATCACCCGGGCCCTGAAAATAGTATGTTTCTACTGTGGTGATGCCTCTCATGCTATTTCAGTCTGCCCTAAGCGGGGAAGACGTTTTGCACGCTCAGTTGTCTTGGGTAGTGTTCAGACTAAGTTTTTATTAACTGTCACTCTGATATGCTCTCTGTCCTCATTTTCTGCTCAGGCTTTCGTTGATTCTGGAGCAGCTATTAACCTGATGGATTATGATTTTGCTAAACGTTGTGGATTTCCCTTGATACCCCTACAGAAGTCTATTCCCCTACTGGGGATCGATTCTACCCCTTTGGCTGAGAATAAACCCAGTTTTCTACTCAGGTGATAATGAGGGTTGAACCTGATCACCAGGAGTGCTGCAAATTTTTGGTTCTATATAATCTGCATGACATTATCGTGCTGGGTTTCCTTGGTTACAGTCTCATAATCCTGTTTTGGATTGTAAATCTGTGTCTGTAACCAGTTGGGGCTGCCAATGTGTTAATACCAACACTCCTGTTTTTTCTGCCTCCCCCAGGCTGAGGATGTTCCTGACTTTTTGTTTGATTTTTTCTGATGTGTTTAGCGAAAGTAAATCTGCATCCTTACCTCCCCATAGGAGCTATGACTGCGCTATTGAATTAGTGCCAGGTAGTAAATTCCCTAAGGGTCGCCTTTTTAACTTGTCTGTACCTGAACATGACGCTATGCGGTCTTATATCAAGGAATCATCGGAGAAGGGTCATATCAGACCATCCTCTTCATCCTTAGGTGCCGGTTTTTTCTTTGTGGCCAAAAAAGATGGTTCATTAAGGCCGTGTATTGATTATCGTCTTTTGAACAATATTACTGTGAAATATCAATATCCGTTACCCTTGATTTCTGACCTGTTTTCCAGGTGAAAAACGCTACTTGGTTTACCAAACTTGACCTCAGGGGGGCGTATAACCTTATTCGCATTAAGCACGGGGATGAATGGAAGACGGCATTCAATACCCTGAAGGGCATTTTGAGTACCTAGTGATGCCCTTTGGGCTCACTAATGCTCCTTCCGTCTTCCAGTCCTTCATGAATGACATTTTCAGGGATTTTGTGGACAAGTTTCTGATTGTTTATTTGGATGATATCTTGATTTTTTCTAATGACTGGGACTCTCATGTGAAACATGTTCGAACTGTATTCCAGATTTTGAGAGAGAATGCTCTGTATGTGAAGGGATCAAAGTGTCTTTTTGGCGTACAGAAGATCTCATTTCTGGGATTCATTTTGTCCCCATCTGTTATTGAAATGGACCCGGTCAAGGTTCAGGCCATCTGTGATTGGGTCCAACCTACTTCATTAAAGGCTCTTCAGAGATTTTTGGGTTTTGCCAATTTTTATCGTAAATTTATTGGTAATTTCTCGGTTATTGTTAAACCATTAACTGATTTGACCAGAAAGGGTTCTGATGTGGTGAATTGGCCTCCTGAGGCAGTCTGTGCATTTCAGGAACTTAAGCAGAGATTCACTTCTGCTCCTGTTCTACGGCAGCCTGATGTTTCTCTGCCATTTCAGGTGGAGGTTGATGCCTCTGAAATTGGGGCAGGTGCCGTTTTGTCCCAAAAAGATCCAGAGACCTCTAAAAGTAACCCTTGTGCCTTTTTCTCTCGAAAATTTTCTCCTACTGAACGTAATTATGACGTGGGTAATCGGGAGTTATTGGCCATGAAGTGGGCTTTTGAAGAGTGGAGACATTGGCTGGAGGGAGCCAAACATCAGGTGGTGGTCCTTACGGACCATAAGAATCTGGTCTATCTGGAATCTGCCAAGCGACTCAATCCTAGACAGGCCAGGTGGGCCTTGTTTTTCACACGTTTTAATTTTGTGGTTTCCTTTCTTCCTGGCACTAAGAATGTTAAGGTGGATGCCCTCTTGAGGAGTTTCCTTGCGGACTCTCCTGAGCTATCTGATCCTGCTGTTATTTTGAAAGAGGGTGTAGTTCTCTCCGCCATCTCACCCAATTTGAGACTGGCTCTGGAAGGGTGTCAGGAGGATAAACCCGAGCGCTGCCCTATTGGGAAATTGTTTGTCCCAGACCAGTGGAAAAAGAGTGTGATGTCTGAGATTCATTGTTCCGCATTGGCCGGTCATCCCGGAATTTTTGGTACCAGAGACTTGGTTAGTCGGTCCTTTTGGTGGCCTACTTTGTCTCGTGACGTCAGGGAATTTGTGCAGTCCTGTGAGACTTGCTCTCGCTCCAAGCCTTGTTCTTGCTCTAGTGGTTTGTTAATGCCATTACCTGTGCCCAAGAGGCCATGGACCCATATCTCTATGGATTTTATTTCCGACCTCCTTGTTTCTCAGAGAATGACCGTTATCTGGGTAATCTGTGATAGGTTTTCCAAGATGATACATCTTGTGCGATTACCTAAGTTGCCTTCCTCCTCCGAATTGGTGCCTTTGTTCCTTCAGCACGTGGTTCGGTTACACGGCATTCCTGAGAACATTGTGTCTGACAGAGGAGTCCAGTTTGTGTCCAGATTTTGGAGGACATTTTGTTCTAAACTTGGTGTCCAATTATCTTTCTCCTCTGCATTTCATCCTCAGACCAATGGACAAACCGAGTGTAAGGTTCTTTGTCTCTGTTGACATGTTCATTGAAACTCAGTTTTCCGTCGGCCATTTTGCTTTCTGTCTTTCTGCAGCTCTTGCCCTCAGTTAATATGGAGTTTCCAGTTTTCATGTTCCCGCCCTGATTCTTCCCTCTTGCTTCTTAAGCAGCCTCAGCTGAACAATCAGTGCTCCTGAATCAAGCCTCAGTCAGTCTGTGACCTGACTCCTGGAAGCCTTGGACTTGTACTCCAGCTATTCCCTACTGAGGAACCTTGGAACACTTTTGGACTCTGGTAACCTGCTGTTTGGTGAATCCATGTTTGCAGAGGAATTACAGTACAGAGAAGAGATCCTGAACCTGCTTTGGAGATTTACTGTAGTGCTTGAAGTTACTCTGGCCTGCTGTGTCTCCTGTCGCTGTTCCTGCAAACTGTGTGAACTTTTCAGCATGCTTGTATGAAGTAATACAAGTCATTTCATTTCAACCTATGTCTCCTGTGTTTTCCTCGCACCCAAGCACAAGACGCTATAGGAACTGTACACTATACATGACACCGAGAGAACAAACCAGACCTTTGAGACTTATTTGAGATGTTTTGTGTCTGCTGATCAAGATGACTGGGTCTCTTTTTTGCCTTTGGCTGAGTTTGCTCTTAATAATAGGGCTAGCTCTGCCACCTTGATGTCTCCATTTTTCTGCAATTTTGGGTTTCACCTCGATTTTCTTCGGGACAGACGGAGGCTTCTGTCTGTCCGGGTGTTGACTCTGTTGTGGAGCGTATGCTGCAGATTTGGGACCAGGTAGTGGAGAGGTTGTCCCTCTCTCAGGAGAGGGCCCAGCGGTTTGCCAACCGGCATAGGACTGATGGTCCTCGGTTTAAAGTGGGGGACTTGGTTTGGTTGTCCTCAAGAAATATCCCTACGAGGGTTGCATCTCCAAAGTTTAAGCCCAGGTTCATTGGACCTTATAAGATCATGGAGATTCTTAATCCTGTTTCCTTCCGTTTGCTTCTTCCAAGGACATTTAAGATCCATAACGTTTTCCACAAGTCCTTATTGAAGAGGTTTGTCGAGCCAGTGGTTCCTATGGCTGCGCCTCCTGACCCTGTTTTGGTTGAGGGCAATCTGGAGTATGTGGTTGAGAAAATATTGGATTCTCGTTTTTCTAGACAGAAACTCCAGTATTTGGTTAAGTGGAGAGGTTATGGTCAGGAGGACAATTCTTGGGTGTTTGCTTCGGACATCCATGCTAGGAGACTGATCTGTGCCTATCACCGAGCTCATCCTGATCGACCTGGTTGCACAAGTGAGGGTTCGGTGACCCCTCCTCAAGGGGGGGTACTGTTATGAATGTGCTAAAAATGGTTTCTGAGCAGAGGCTCCCTCTGGTGGTTACTGACAGTACTGAACCTTTCAGTGAGGAGTGGCAACCTGGAATCACAGACTGGTCTGATATAAGGAGGTTCCCTCCCATGATGGTTGCCGGTGAACAATTGTTCTTGTCTCAATTGTGGTTCCTGGTTCATTTGGAGTCTTGCCTGCATCTTCGGCTATCAGATATTTTCAGCTTTTATTTTTGTGCTTGCTTTTTGCATTGTTCCCTGCACTTCTGTGGAGGTCAGCCAGGTCTCCTCCGGGGGGCTTGTGCTCCTCTCAGTTTATCTGGAGCCACTGTTGTTTGTTCATTTGCTTTTTCCTGTTTTTTCAGTGGCTGCAGCTTAGTTTTGTTACACCAGAGAACTGATTTAGGTGGTAGAGGTCGTGTGATCTCAGGTGTTTTTGCAATCAATAGAGTTGGTATTTTTTAGGGTTTTTTTTGGATTGCAGTGAGTATCCTTTTCTGTACTTTTCTGTCTAGACAGATTGGGCCCAGCGTTTGCTCATTCTATTTTCTGTCTGTGTCCGTGTTTTTTCTTGTCTAACCGCCATTACATGTTTGGGGGCTTCATATTTTCTTTGGGGATCTGCTCCGGGGCAGATAGCTTTCATCTTTCTGCTTTTAGGTGTAGTTATCTCTCAGGCTGTGACGAGGCGTCTAGGATCAACGTAGGAACGCTCCACGACTACCTCTAGTTGTGTGGTTAGTTCAGGTTACTGCAATCCAATAGGTTCCAGCCTCTCTGGTGTATTGCCGTTTTTGCTTACTCTCCTCAGCTACCAAAACATAACACATGGGGGCAGACTGTGAGACATGGGGGCAGAATGCTGGACATGGGGCAGACTGTGAGACACGGGGCGGGCAGAATGCTGGACATGGGGCAGACTGTGACATGGGGGCAAAATGCTGGACATGGGGCAGACTGTAAGACACGGGAGCAGAATGCTGGACATGGGGGCAGACTGTGAAACATGGGGGCAGAATGCTGGACATGGGGGCAGACTGTGAGACATGGGGCAGAATGCTGAACATGGGGGCAGAATGCGAGACACGAGGCAGAATGCTGGACATGGGGCAGACTGTGAGACATGGGGGCAGAATGCTGGACATGGGCAGACTGTGAGACATGGGGGCAAAATGCTGGACATGGGGCAGACTGTGACACATGGGGCAGAATGCTGGACATGGGGCAGACTGTGAGACATGGGGCAGAATGCTGGACATGGGCAGACTGTGAGACATGGGGGCAGAATGCTGGACATGGGGCAGACTGTGAGAAATGGGGCAGAATGTTGGACATGGGGGCAGACTGTGAGACATGGGGGCAGAATGCTGGACATGGGGCAGACTGTGAGACATGGGGGCCATGGGGGCAGACTGTGAGACATGGGGCGGAATGTTGGACATGGGGCAGAATGCGAGACACGAGGCAGAATGCTGGACATGGGGAAGACTGAGACATGGGGGCAGAATGCTGGACATGGGGCAGACTGTGAGACATGGGCAGAATGCTGGACATGGGGCAGACTGTGAGACATGGGGGCAGAATGCTGGACATGGGGCAGACTGTGAGACATGGGGCAGAATGCTGGACATGGGGGCAGAATGCGAGACATGGGCAGAATGCTGGACATGGGGAAGACTGAGACATGGGGGCAGAATGCTGGACATGGGGCAGACTGTGAGACATGGGGGGAATGCTGGACATGGGGCAGACAGACACGGGCAGAATGCTGGACATGGGGCAGACTGTGAGACATGGGGGCCATGGGGGCAGACTGTGAGACATGGGGCAGAATGTTGGACATGGGGCAGAATGCTGGACATGGGGCAGACTGTGAGACATGGGGGCAGAATGCTGGACATGGGGCAGACTGTGAGACACGGGGCAGAATGATGGACATGGGGGCAGAATGGAGATACGGGGCATGATTGGAGACATGGGGACAGTATTGGAGACAGATGGGGCAGGGTTGGAGACAGATTGTGCAGGATCATGGGGCAGGATGAATACGATGGAGACAGATGGGGTAGGATGGGGAGATCATATGGGGCAGAATGGATATTCATGAGGGCAGGATGGGAGAACATATGGCTGAAGCCAGGAATGAGACACACGGGGGCCAGGATGGGGAATATTATTACCATAGGGGCTAATTGAGGGATATTACTGCAGTTATGTATTTTTTTTATTTTTTGAGTATACTGTTTTAAATAGGGAGGTCCTGTTAATGTGTAGAGTGATACTATGTCGCCTTTTTTTCTTCATGTGGTGTAATGTAGAAGTTGGGAAAAATTAAGTAATATGTTCTGCAAGCAGAGCTCGAGATAACTGTGTTATTTCCTGCAGAGACGAGCCCTGGCTGGAAGAAGTGATGGCGGTCTGTGCTGGATGTAAGATGAAAAACAAAGATGAAGGACTTCACCTAGAGACGTCACTGGTGAGTCAGTGTGTTACCTTTACACTGTATACTATATACAGAAGTCCTGTGTATAATGTCACCAGTGATCACTGTATTACCTGTACACTGACACTGCATACTAAGTACAGATCTCCTGTGTATAATGGCACTTATGGTGATAGTATTGATTTTTTTTTTTATTACTGATCAGTATTGTAGTATTCAGTCACTATGTGGTGGTAATACTGTATGTAGTTTGGACATGGTGTTGCAGTATTTGACCCTTGTATGTACTATTTGGTCACTTTGTGGTGGTAATATGTGCTCTGGTCATGGTGTTGTGGTATTTGTTCCTTGTATGTGATACTGTTCGATCATTGTCGTGGTAATATGTGGTCTGCTGGTATTTGTCCCTTGTATGTGGTGTTATTAGTCATTTTAAAAATTGAAAAATAAATAAAAATATACCTAAATTGTATTGCATATTTTAACAAATATTTAATAGGTTACAGTAGAGTAGAGCCCGGACAAAAGTGTCTACTGTGTTATGGTGGCGGCTTAAAAAATCTTTTGGCCAAAACAAAAGCTGCTGGCTATAGGTGTGATCTGGTGATGGGAACTGTTATTGTATGATAGGTGACAAGTGGAGTTTTTCCAAGAGAGCGGTGGGACTGTGGACAGTTCGAGGGGTGGAGGCGCCTGGAATAATCTGTTTCAGGTATATGATGACCCCGTCGCTTGACCCCGTCACATGACAGGGGGGCCCACAGAGTCTGAACAGCCCGGGGCCCTGGCTACCCTTAATCCACCCCTGCAGGACAGGGACCCAACTATAAGGTAAGCCTTGACGGTGGCAGTTGAGCTCATATACATTGGCCAACTGAAGTTCCAATTTTCCAAAATTCGACATGTACATAGGTAAGTGCTACATTATTTTCTATTGCAGCAATACAGTTCCAATTTTCTAGATTTACCATCCTTCGTGAGAACCAAGCGGGAGGTTAGGACCAATTTAGCGGTTTGGAATTCTTTGAAGAAATATAAAGGACGTTCATTGTGGAGAAGAATGTGTCTAATGGTGGCTTGCAACTGCTTACCAATGATGTGGGATCTGTTGGTTTTGGGGAACTTTCCAAGGACATTGGTGAGCAGGCTGATACCATATTGCACCAAGATACAAGCTTTCTGTGACGACTGGCATTTGTTGGATATTTTTCAATTATAGTGGTGTTTAAAGACAGGGCTGTGGAGTCAGAGTCCATTTTGGTGGAGTCAGAGTTTGAGTCGGTGTCATGGAAATTATGGAGTCGGAGGCTTGGCTTACCGACTCCACAGCCCTGGTTTGAAGTTTGGAGTTCGGAATTCAGAAATAGGAAGGTTTGTCTTCAAGGTAATAACTTTTCTGTTTGTGTAATTAATTTTTTAAGGCACAATAACTCCTGGTAGTGACTTATTTGCGGCATCTGGTATTGAAATGTGTACTTTACAGCTAGACACGTGCCGAGGTGTCCAATGAGGTAGATGCGGGTTGTTCCGTTTTCAATTCTACAGATTTCTGAGACTGGTTCAGTGGGCGCACAATGTAGGGGAGGAATGTCCCAGCTGGTTATGGAGTCTGGTAACAGGGTAGTTTAAAATTAAATAAACAATCGGTGTGAAGCTACATGGTGCCAGTACAGGGAAATGTGGGCAGTTTTAGATGTGAGTGCGAAAGTTGGTTCCTGCATAGGAATCGGTTGTTTTGGCTTTGGTTGGTCACGATTTTGACAGGGGTAGATTGGCGTCGGCACTAGTGGCCTTAGCAATTTTGTTTACGTTGCAGGAGTTGGAGGAAATAAAGGAATTTTGGTTGGACAACCGTTGAGAGTTTGTTTTTGGAGAGGGGCACATGGTCGTGATAGGAGACCGGCTTCCTTCGCTTTGTTGGACAGGCTATTACTTGTTGAAGAATGAGCTATTTCGTATTATGCAGTGTTACGGTTTTTGGCCGCATTTACATTAGCGTTTTTATGGAGCTGTTCGAATTGATGAAATGATTAGTTCCTCTAAGCATGCACAAAGTGGGTCTGCAGGTCGGTGAGACGAGCGATGGAGGGTAGAGTGGAATGTTTTCAGGTATTCAAAAGACAGGTCAAATTGGCCGGGGTATGCTGGTAGGCCTGTATGAGGTTCCAAGACATGGGTGCTGCCCGGGTGAAGCGGTTATGGATTTCTTGGGCGATAGAGGTGGTTATACTAATCGCTTATTGAGACATGTGGATGGTTCAGCATTATTTCAAGACTTTTTTATACGTAGGCAAGTAGCTAGATTAATATGGGATGTTTTGACATTGGGGCAGCAACAGAGGCGTCACACTGGGGTTTGGGTGACGAGTTGGTTTGGCACATTGTAGGTTCGCACTCATGGGTTACATGTTAAAGGACGGTTTTGGTTTACATTTCTTTAGTGTATGTGGCTTGTTAACCCAGCCAGTTGTTTTTCACCGTAGGACCATGCCTGGTTTGGATCCTTGGGCACTTTTATGTTTTTTTTTTTTTATGGTGGGGCGTCAAGAGAGAATATGTGCAAATGTGTGCCTGATACTTGGCAGCCTGAGCAAAATGGGGTACGTCATTGGTCAAATGGCTGGGAATCCCATTATAACCATCGTACTGTCCACCTGGTTTTGTCATAACTGTTGGGTGGACCGTACGATGGTTGTAATGGTGTTGCACATTGGAAGGGACGACATTGGTGTCATATCCTTCAGGGAACATAAAAGTTTGATTTGTTGCAATTGTGGTCATCCTCTGCGGGAATCATAATAGTGTGGCTTTGCAGCACAGACTACTTGGAAGTATGCGAGGTTGGTGTACCGTCTAAAAAAAAGTTAAGGATTAAAGTGAACAAAGTTGTGGTTCGTTTCCTGGCCAGGAATGGTGGGAATTGTGGTGCTGCGCAGTCTTAGAGACTTTGTCAAGAGAGTATTTGAGGCTTGTCTCCATCTTAATGAATTTGGTATGGAAACATGGATGCAGGGATCCTGGGATGGCATCAAACAAGCTTCTGAGGTGTGGTGGGACCGGCCAGCGTAAGGAGTCACATGGTCGGGTCTGTGGTGGGGATAGGTCTGGGTCAGAGGCTTAAGTGTTGTGTCCTTGTGCATGAAGGGCACTATTGGGGGACTCTGGTTACATCCCAATATGACTGGCGGGTGCAGGTCCTGTATGGTTAGGGGATTAACCATGTGTTGTTAATACCTTACTCCCTGGGCTGGGAACGTTCTGTAGGATGTGGAGTTTGCCTCTGGCCAGGGCCTACTAGCTTTTATTAATACAATGTTTATTGTTGTGGGGTCGGCAACGTTGTGGCCGCCTCAAAGTTTTGTTATGTTAGAATTTAATAAAAGCCTCCTGTAGCCATTTTACCCAAGTCTCAACCAGTCATGTGCTTATATTCACATACGGGAAGGAGCTGTTATTGCTAAGGAATAATTAAACCACCGGATCCCTCTTAGCGCGTCATGAAAAGTGCATCGTTTTCACAAGGTTCTTCTAGTGACCCCAAAACCCCATGTTCTTAGTGATTTGTCTCCACAAATATCAGATCACATTAATCCACTCTCATCTTAATAATAATATTCTTTATTTATATAGCACCATCATATTCCGCAGCGCTTTACAGTTTAACAGTTTCAGAACACAAGTCATAAGTAACAACGTTAACAATACAATAATTAAAGCAAAATAAGCCGCCCCTGCTCGTGAGAGCTTACAATCTACAATGAGGTGGGGGAGATACAAAGTACAGGTGTGTATATACAATGGTGTATTTACAATGATGGTCCAGCCATCTTGAGGGAGTGAGGGATGGATGGAGATAGTGAATGGGCTACACACACACACTTTTATTATTATTATTATTATACATTTATATAGCGCCATTTATTCCATGGCGCTTTACATATGAAAAGGGGAAAAATATAGACAGGTACAATAAACATGTGCTGGACAAGGGACACACAAGTACAGAAGGAGAGAGGACCTTACTTACACTTACACATAGAATGACTTTGATTAGTGAATGTGATAGGCCGCTCTGAACAAATGTGTTTTGAGGGAGCGCCTGAAACCATGCAAATTGTGGGTAGTCCTAATTTCTTGGGGTAGAGCATTCCAGAGGATTGGCGCAGCGCTGGAGAAGTCTTGGAGTCGGGAGTGGGAGGTACGGATTAGTGCAGAGGTTAGTTAAAAGTCGTTTGCAGAGCGCAGCAGTCGGTTAGGCCGATAGATAGAAATGAGGGAGGAGATGTAGGGGGGTGCTGCACTGTGGAGAGCTTTGTGGGTGAGAACCAGTACTTTGAATTGGATCCTATAATGAATGGGCAGCCAGTGTAAGGACTGGCGAAGAGCGGACGCGTCCGAGTACCGATTAGCCAGATGGATTACCCTGGCTGCTGCATTAAGGATGGACTGGGAGAGGGGATAGTCGAGTAATGGGGAGGCCAAGTAATAGAGCGTTGCAGTAGTCCAGGCGGGAGTGGATCAATGCTACAGTGAGGGTTTTTGTTGTTTCCATAGTGAGAAAAGGGCGGATTCTAGAGATGTTCTTTAGGTGTAGGCGGCAAGAGCAGGCAAGAGATTGTATATGGGAGGTGAAGGAGAGATTGGTGTCAAACATAACCCCCAGACAGCGAGCCTGCTGCCGGGGTTTTATTATGGTGCCGCCCACGGAGAGGGTATGTCAACTTTAGGGAGGTTAGTAGACGGCGGGAGCAGAAGAAGTTCAGTTTTGGAGAGGTTAAGTTTCAGAAGAGAGCGGACATGATGTTGGAGACTGCGGACAGACGGTCGGTGGCGTTCTGTAGTACAGCGGGGAAAGGTCGGGGGATGACGTGTATAGTTGTGTGTCATCAGCATAAAGATGGTACTGAAAGCCAAATCTGCTGATGGTCTGTCCAATTGGGGCCGTGTAGAGAGAGAAGAGAAGGGGGCCAAGGACTGAGCCCTGGGGTACACCGACAGTGAAGGAAGAGGAGATGATGTGGAGCCAGAGAATGAAACACTGAAGGAGCGGTTAGAAAGATAGGAGGAGAACCAGGGGAGAACAGTGTCCTTATACCTAGTGACTGGAGCCTAGACAGTAGGAGACGGTGGTCAACCGTGTCGAAAGCTGCAGAAAGGTTGAGAAGAATGAGCAGAGAGTGGTCACCGTTACGTTTTGCTGTCAGAAGGTCATTGGTC
>JARQOD010013707.1:0-14136 GCA_033576555.1 Oophaga sylvatica
GGAGACGCAACAGAGATGATGCAGAGGAGGTCTTCCGTCCGGGTTCGTCGAATACCTTCCGGAAGGCCGAGAGAAAAGCAGGCAGGTCAGACACCAGAGGATCTTCTCTCTCCCAGAGAGGATTAAGCCAGGCCAGAGCCTCTCCGGTGAGATGGGACATAATGAAGGCAATTTTGGCGCGGTCGGAGTTAAACTGGTGAGCCAGGAGTTCGAAATGCAGGGTACACTGGTTAATGAAACCCCGAGCCAGAGTAGGATCGCCTCCAAACCGTGGAGGAGCAGAAAGTCGAGGTCCAGGAACGGAAACCACGGAATTGGTAAGCAACGGGACTGCCGGATTGCGAGTCATGGCGCCAGTGGTGGTTGCTGGTGAAGTAGTCAGGGTGTCCAGGCGGGAATTAACATTCCGCAGATGACCCAGGATGGACTCCTGTTGAGACCTCTGACGAGACAGTTCATGACACAGGTCAGAGAGCGAAGGGTTTGGGTGCCACCGGGTTCCATGGCCCGAGCAAACTGTAACGGGTCAGGGAGGCGGAACCTCTGAGCTTTATTATACAAGGAGGCTTTCCTTGTAAAGGATCGGGTGGCGCCCGGGGAGACGGACAGGAAGTCACGGCAAGTGACAGGGACAGTCTTTGGACAGACGGGAAGGAGGTCACGGCAAGTGACCGGGGCAGTCTCTGGATATACAGACAGGTAGTCACGGCAAGTGACCGGGGCAGTCTCTGGATAGACAGGCAGGTAGTCACGGCAAGTGACCGGGGCAGTCTCTGGATAGACAGGCAGGTAGTCACGGCAAGTGACCGGGGCAGTCTCTGGATAGACAGGCAGGTAGTCACGGCAAGTGACCGGGGCAGTCTCTGGATAGACAGGCAGGTAGTCACGGCAAGTGACCGGGGCAGTCTCTGGATAGACAGGCAGGTAGTCACGGCAAGTGACCGGGGCAGTCTCTGGATATACAGACAGGTAGTCACGGCAAGTGACCGGGGCAGTCTCTGGATAGACAGGCAGGTAGTCACGGCAAGTGACCGGGGCAGTCTCTGGATAGACAGGCAGGTAGTCACGGCAAGTGACCGGGGCAGTCTCTGGATAGACAGGCAGGTAGTCACGGCAAGTGACCGGGGCAGTCTCTGAATGGACAGGTATATACGACCTGAGATGGTGGAGCCTCCCGGTAGGCTAGCAGGCAGATGACAGATGAACGCCCCCAAGTGAGCAGGCGAGAGTCTCTGGAATAGACGATGGTCACCGCATGTGACGTCCGAACCTCCGGTTAGGTCTGCAGGCAGATGGCAGATGAACGCCCCCAAGTGAGCAGGCGAGAGTCACTGGAATAGACGATGGTCACCGCATGTGACGTCCGAACCTCCGGGTAGGTCTGCAGGCAGATGGCAGATGAGCGCCCCCAAGTGAGCAGGCGAGATTCTCTGGAATAACCGATGGTCACCACCGGTGACGGCCGAACCTCCAGGTAGGCTTGCGGACAGGTAGCAGACAGCAAACTGGCAGGAGACAGGCAGGTAACTGGTAACGGAACCTGAGGGCTGAAGCAGAGTAAACAGTGCAACAACACTGCTCGGGCACCTCCATTAAGGAGGGAGTACTTTATATAGGGTGGAGTCCTCCGGCATTGGCCGGGGACCTTTTTTGAAAGATGCGCGCGGCCCCTTTAAGAGCGGGGGAGCGCGCGGGCGCGCGCCCTAAGTCCAGCAGCAGGGAAGGAGCGCGCGACCCCAGCAGGGCGGAAGGAGGACGCCGAGCGTGGGTAAGGAGGGCGACGTCCCTGCCTGGCAGAGGACGCTGGCGCAGGGGAACAGCGTCCCTGCCTGGCAGAGGGCAGGGACGCCGGCGCTACACTTTGTAGGTCGCTGCTAGATGTCTGGAACCTAATGACCGCAGCCTGATGTCCTGTCCGTGTTCCTGATGTCCAGTCCGTGTTCCTGATGTCCAGTCCATGTTCCTGAGGTCCAGTCCGTGTTCCTGAGACCGTGTTCATGAGGTCCAGTCCTTGTTCCTGAGTCCATGATCCTGAGGTCCGGTCCGTGTTCCTGAATCCATGTTCCTGAGGTCCGGGCCGTGTTCCTGAATTCGTGTTCCTGAGGTCCGATCCATGTTCCTGAATCCGTGTTCCTGAGGTCTGATCCGTGTTCCTGAATCCGTGTTCCTGAGGTCCGGTTTGTGTTCCTGAATCCATGTTCCTGAGGTCCGGTCCGTGTTCCTGAGGTCCGGTCTGTGTTCCTGAAGTTCGATCCGTGTTCCTGATGTCCGGTCCATATTCCGATGTCCACCCTGTGTCCAGATGTCCAGTTCCTGGTGGTCCAAGTAGTGCTCTTTAGTCGGTCCCGCTTGTGTTCCTGGATGGATTCCTCCTCCGTGGTTCCTGGGAGTCTCCAGCTCTGTTCCCCGGTGACGGTTCAGCTAGTGAGTCCTGGATCTGACCAGCTGATGCCCGGTGCTGTAGTGCCAATGTTCCTGGACCAGTGCTATACGTGTATATTCTGATGTCCTGCCAGTTCCCTGGGGTCTTACCTGTGATGACCCTAGCCATCATCTGAAGTCTGTCAGATGTTGGTGTCTGATGTTCTCCTGCTGTGCCTGTGCTACGCCCAAGGCCTGAGACAGGCCATTCTAGTATGCCCATGCCAGATGACCCTGGACTGCATCAACCCGAGATAACCTCGTGCCATCGTCTGAAGCTAGTCTGAAGTCAGTGTCTGACGTTCTCCTGCTGTGCCTGTGCTACGCCAAGGCCTGAAAGATAGACTATCCTAGTATGCCCGTGCCAGACGTCCCTGGACTGCGTCAACCCGTGATGACCCCTTGCTTCGCCTGTCAACATGAGATGTGTGTCCTTCCTGATGTGCTTATTCTGGAACCTGGTGTTTTGATGTCATTTGCTTTATTTAAGTAAACTTTATGTTTCTTCTTACCTGAAGCTGTCCAGTGTCTTTTAGTCCTGCATATGGCCATCTTGTCCACAAGCTCAGAAGCTCAGCTGCCACAGACCCCGGTCGCTACCCTCCCCTAGTTTGGGTAGACCTGGGTCCCCTCTGTGATCCAGTGGGTCCACATTCCACGATCACCTGGGACGCATACCCCGTCGTCGTTATGGTTTGACGAAATGGGGGCGTTGGCTGGTAAGCCAAGCGGCGTCCTCGATCGTAACAATGTACATATGGGCAGTATTATAGTACTTAGAAAAAATAACTCCAGCGCTGTAAGTCCATAAAATCATTTTCCTTTATTCCATGACTTCAAATAAAGGAATAAAGGAAAATGGTTTTTATGGACTTACAGCGCTGGACTTATTTTTTCTAAGTTCTTTCTGAAAACTTGCCGCACTGCAGGATTCGTGCGCTCCAGGAGGTGGTGAGCAGACACTAAAAATTTTTTTTGTATATTTTCAGTATCATAGTAGTTATATTCCTATACATAGGGCAGTATTATAGTAGTTATATTCTTGTACATAGGGGCTGTCACGGGTGTGTCGCTGCGAAGATCGTCGCGATTGCACACCCTGACTTCTCACAGCTGAGTTTCTGCTGCTGGGTGTTTTTCGGCAGTGAGAGAGAGTTAATTCTCCCTCTCTCTGTGCTGGACAAGACCAGCCTCGCTCAGCTGCAATTAATGTTGCGATAATTGGTTTCCTTCAAATACCTGCCTGTCTGCTAGGGAAGTGTCGGTGAAAGCATTCATGCAGACCAGCAGAGCGGATCATATTGAGAAGTCTAAAGCTAAGAATACCTGTTGTGGTTTTCTCCTCTCCTCGCTTTATTATTTATCTCCTTACCCGTTGGTGTTCCCTCTGTAGTGGTAGTTTTGTAATGCAAGGTGTCTTTTGTTTTACCCTTGTACTGTCTCGTTCGTCTTATACTGTGTGTAGGCAGTTACCTTCCCGTTTCCCTGTGGTGGTAATCAGGGTCCTTCTCAGGACTAGATTACAGTGATCAGGGATTCACAGGAGATAGGGTTACGCTGGCGGCCTGGACCTCTGTACCATCAACAGTACCTCCAGGTAGAGGGATTAGTCAGGACCCCAGCTTAGGGTCAGCATAGACCTCGGTCCTCCTGTATGCAGAGACAGCGTGACATTTTCACCGACCCCTAAAGATTTTCTCCAGTCACCATGGATCCAGTAGTCAGTCTAGCTCGGCAGTTGCAGAGTTTGTCCATGGAGCTGGCGGACGTTAAGTCCAAGGTTTTGTACCCCCCGGAGCAGGCCGGACCTAAAGTAGCTCTCCCTGACAGATTCACTGGGGGGCGGGACAAGTTTTTTGCTTTCCGGGAGGCATGTAAATTGTACTTTCGGCTGCGACCTCGGTCATCTGGAAGTGAAGAACAAAGGGTGGGGATTGTCATCTCGCTCCTACAAGGAGACCCCCAATCCTGGGCGTTCGCTCTCCCCCCTGGCTCCCCAGCTCTCCAGTCAGTGGATAGGTTTTTTTCAGCTCTGGATCTTGTATATGATGACCCGGATCGGGTCTCCCTTGCTGAATCTAAGTTACGTAAGATACAGCAGGGAGATCGTCCGGCGGAGGAATTCTGTTCGGAGTTCCGTAGGTGGGCCACGGACACCCAGTGGAATGACCCGGCTCTTAGGAGCCAGTTTTGTCAAGGTTTATCTGACAAATTAAAGGATGTGCTGGCACAGTATGACCCTCCCACGTCACTGGAAGCAGCTATGGCCCTTGCTATTCGTATTGACAGACGTCTTCGGGAGAGGTGCGGGGTAACTTCGCCCCCTGTGATGACTCCACCTTCCTCAAGGGTCCCTTATACGGAGGTTCCCCTGGTCACTCCAGAGGAGCCTATGCAATTAGGAGGGACATCATTCCGGGGGAGGGGATCGGTGGGGCGCCACAAAACAAGAAGTTGTTTCTTCTGTGGGAAAAAGGGACATTTTATTGGGGGGTGTCCATCCCGTCCTTTGCAGAGTGAGAAGTCGCCGGAAAACTATTGATCCCAGATTGTGTGGTGGACCGCAATCTGGGAGTAAGTATTTCGTCCCTAAATTCGTCTCAGTTTCTCGTACCGGCGGAGGTGGTGGTGGGTGCGAGAACTGAGAGGATATCTGTTCTTCTGGATAGTGGGGCCGGGGCTAATCTGGTGGATGCTCGCTTTGCCCGGGTTTAAGGTATGCGATTGAGTGTGTTGGCTAAACCCGTCCCCATATTCTCGATCGATGCCAGACCTCTCGGTCAGGGAAGTTTTTTGCAAGCAGTGCATAACATAGATCTTCAAGTGGGGGCGTTACATAAAGAACTGTTGTCTTGTTATGTGTTGGAGGGTCTTCCTACTCCTATAGTGCTGGGTCTTCCTTGGTTAACTAAGCATAACCCGGTTATTAATTGGCAATCCAGAGAGATAAGCCAATGGAGTGAATTCTGTAATAAAAACTGCATGAATACGGTCATTGGTGCGGTCGCTCCTAGGGCCTTACCTCCATTTCTGGTGGACTTTGAGGATGTGTTCTCGGAGAAAGGGTGTCAAGAACTACCTCCTCATCGCAAATATGACTGTTCTGTTAACTTGCTCCCTGGGGCCAAATTACCGAAATCTAGGTTGTATAACCTTTCTGGTCCTGAGAGACAGGCCATGAAGGATTATATTTCAGAGAGTCTGGCTAAGGGGCATATTAGACCTTCATCTTCCCTGGTGGCCGCGGGGTTCTTCTTTGTGAAGAAAAAAGATGGAGGCCTACGCCCTTGCCTGGATTTCCGTGAGCTTAATCGGATTACGGTCCGAGATCCGTATCCGCTCCCACTTATTCCCGATCTCTTCAATCAGATCGTGGGTGCCAAATGGTTCTCTAAGTTGGATCTCAGGGGGGCGTACAATCTGATTAGGATGAAGGAGGGGGATGAGTGGAAGACGGCGTTTAACACTCCGGAGGGGCATTATGAGAACCTTGTCATGCCATTTGGTCTGAGTATTGCCCCGGCGGTGTTTCAATACTTTGTAAATGACATCTTTCGCCACCTAATGGGACAGTTTGTGGTCATATATCTCGATGATATCTTAATTTACTCGCCGGATCTTGTGTCTCATCAGGAGCATGTTAGGCAGGTGTTACAGATCTTGCGGGATAATAAACTGTACGCCAAATGGGAGAAGTGTGTGTTCGCCGTACAGGAACTTCAGTTTTTAGGATTCCTGGTGTCAGTATCCGGTTTTCGTATGGACCCTGGGAAAGTGCGGGCAGTTCTTGAGTGGGATCTGCCAGAGGATCTTAAGGCATTACAACGTTTCTTGGGGTTTGATAACTACTACCGGAAATTCATTCGTAATTTTTCGTCCATAGTTAAACCTCTCACAGACATGACTAAAAAAGGGACGGATTTTTCAAAGTGGTCTGACAAAGCTTGTCAAGCGTTTTCTTCTTTGAAAAATGTTTTGCTTCAGCACCCATACTTATTCAGCCTGATGCGTCACAGCCGTTCATTGTTGAGGTGGACGCTTCCGAGGTAGGGGTGGGAGCAGTATTGTCACAAGGTTCGTCCCCTGGTAAATGGCATCCGTGCGCCTTCTTCTCTAAAAAATTGTCATCCACGGAGAGGAATTATGATGTCGGCAATAGGGAACTCTTGGCCATTAAGTTAGCTTTTGAGGAGTGGCGTCATTTTTTGGAGGGGGCAGTCCACCCGGTCACCGTCATTACCGATCACAAAAACCTGCTATATTTAGAGTCCGCTAAACGTCTGAATCCCAGACAAGCTAGGTGGTCGTTGTTTTTTACCAGGTTTAATTTTGTCGTCACATATCATCCTGGGTCAAAAAATGTTAAGGCGGATGCCTTATCTCGCTGTTTCCCAGGGGCTGGGAACACGGAGGACCCGGTTCCGGTTCTTCAGGAGGGGTGGTGGTGTCGGCAGTATGCTCTGAGCTTGAGGAGGAGGTATTGGAGGCTCAGGGGGACGCCCCTGTAGGACCTCCAGGGAGACTGTTTGTTCCAAATCAGTTGCGACAAAAGGTGATAGAGGCACATCATAATTCAGCTTTGGCAGGACACCCAGGGAGTAAAGCAACTGAGGATCTCCTCTCGCGCCGGTTTTGGTGGCCTAACTTACATAGGGAGGTGGTAACTTTTGTCGCCTCCTGCGAGGTTTGTGCGCGCTCTAAGACCCCACATACTCGTCCGTCTGGGACCCTCTTACCTTTAAAGATCCCGGAGCGTCCGTGGACTCATCTGTCTATGGACTTCATTACGGACCTCCCGCCATCTTCGGGTAAAACAGTCATACTCGTTGTAGTGGACAGGTTCAGCAAGATGGCACATTTTATCGCTCTTCCTGCTATTCCTAATGCTAAAACTCTTGCGCAGGTGTTTATTGGGGAGATTGTAAGACTTCACGGGGTACCCTCCGATGTGGTGTCGGATCGGGGGTCTCAGTTTGTGTCCAAATTCTGGAAAGCATTTTGTACACGGCGGGGGATGCAGTTGTCATTTTCATCGGCTTTTCACCCGCAGACCAATGGTCAGACAGAGCGTCTGAACCAGAGCTTGGAGACATATCTCCGGTGTTTTGTGTCAGAGAACCAGGAGGACTGGGCTTCTTTCTTGCCTCTGGCGGAGTTTGCTCTAAATAATAGGCGGAGCGAGTCCACTGGTAAGTCCCCGTTTTTTGGGGCATATGGTTTTCACCCTCAGTTTTGTTCCTTCAATAGGGGGGGCTCTTCTGGGGTTCCTGAGGAGGAACGATTTTCGTCGTCACTTGCTTCAGTGTGGAGAGGAGTGCTGAATAATCTGAGTACTATGGGGAACCGATACAAACGTATGGCTGATAGGAGGAGAGTGTCTGGTCCGGACCTAAGTGTGAACGATCTGGTATGGTTGTCTACCAAGAATGTAAAACTTAAGGTTCCCTCCTGGAAACTGGGTCCCAGGTTCATCGGGCCATACAAGATCAGTTCTATAATTAATCCGGTTGCATTCCGTCTTGACCTCCCTCCCACATTTAAAATTCATAATGTGTTCCACAGATCGTTGCTTAAGAGGTATGTGGCGCCGGTGATACCTTCACCTTTACCTCCTCCTCCTGTGGTGGTCAATGGTAACTTGGAGTTCCAGGTGTCGAGAGTCATCGATTCACGTCTGAATCGCCGGTCCCTTCAGTACCTTGTTCATTGGAGGGGGTATGGTCCTGAGGAGAGGACGTGGGTTCCTGCGTCGGATATTAACGCAGACCGATTGGTTCGGGCCTTCCACACTACTCACCCAGATAAACCCGGCCCTGAGGGTCCGGAGGCCCCTCGTAGAAGGGGGGGTACTATCACGGGTGTGTCGCTGCGAAGATCGTCGCGATTGCACACCCTGACTTCTCACAGCTGAGTTTCTGCTGCTGAGTTTTTTTCGGCAGTGAGAGAGTTAATTCTCCCTCTCTCTGTGCTGGACAAGACCAGCCTCGCTCAGCTGCAATTAATGTTGCGATAATTGGTTTCCTTCAAATACCTGCCTGTCTGCTAGGGAAGTGTCGGTGAAAGCATTCATGCAGACCAGCAGAGCGGATCATATTGAGAAGTCTAAAGCTAAGAGTACCTGTTGTGGTTTTCTCCTCTCCTCGCTTTATTATTTATCTCCTTACCCGTTGGTGTTCCCTCTGTAGTGGTAGTTTTGTATGCAAGGTGTCTTTTGTTTTACCCCTTGTACTGTCTCGTTCGTCTTATACTGTGTGTAGGCAGTTACCTTCCCATTTCCCTGTGGTGGTAATCAGGGTCCTTCTCAGGACTAGATTACAGTGATCAGGGATTCACAGGAGATAGGGTTACGCTGGCGGCCTGGACCTCTGTACCATCAACAGTACCTCCAGGTAGAGGGATTAGTCAGGACCCCAGCTTAGGGTCAGCATAGACCTCGGTCCTCCTGTATGCAGAGACAGCGTGACAGGGGCAGTATTATAGTAGTTATATTCTTGTACATAGGGGCAGTATTATAGTAGTTATATTCTTGGACATAGGGGCAGTATTATAGTATTTATATTCTTATACATAAGTCAGTATTATAGTAGTTATATTCTTGTACATAGGAGCAGTATTATAGTAGTTTTATTCTTGTACCTAGGGGCAGTATTATAGTCAAAACATGAGAAATCCAGGTCTACGAACTGGTGAAAAAACTTCTTCTTTATTCATCATCATGATTAAGGGTGTGTAGCCACCTGAAATGCATAGATGTCGCGTATCATGTAACGCTCAACGGTGATGTTGTTTTACTCTCTGCTGAGCACTTTTTGGTGAATAAAGAAGAAGTTTTTTCATTAGTTTGTTGAGCTGGATTTCTCATGTTTTGATTGCTCCATGCCTTGACACAGCGTTCTCCGTGCTCTGAACACATAAGGATACATTACGCTATGTGCATTACTGGCAGTATTATATTATTCTTGCACATATGAGCAGTACACCTTACACTACGTACATTACAGGCATTATTATAGTATTCTTATACCTCGGAGTAGTATTTTAGTATTCTTGCACATAGGGGCAGTACACCTTACGCTACGTACATTACTGGCAGTATTATAGTATTCTTGCACATAAGAGCAGTACACCTTACACTACCTACATTACTGGCAGTATTATAGTATTCTTGCACATAGGGGCAGTACACCTTACGCTATATACATTACTGGCAGTATTATAGTATTCTTGCACATAAGAGCAGTACACCTTACACTACCTACATTACTGGCAGTATTATAGTATTCTTGCACATAGGGGCAGTACACCTTACGCTATGTACATTACTGGCAGTATCTGGCTGTGTGCACACGGATTTGCAGCTGCGGATCCGCTGCAGATTTGCAAGTGATTTACAGTGCAATGTTAACCTATGGAGAAACATTTTTTGCTGTGCACATGCTGCGGAAAAATCCGCGTGGAATCGCAGCTTTTTTTTTTGTAGGCACCATGTCAATTCTTTTTGCGGATTTCTTTTTTGCAGGTGTAAAAACGCATATCAAATTCGCAGGAAATCCGCATAAAAAACGCACGGATTTTTACCTGCTTTTTCTGCCAAGAGATGCCAATTCCGCGCAGAAAATTCCGCACAGCAATCTGCAACGTGTGCATATACTCTAAGGGTATGTGCACACGTTGCAGATTTGCCTGCAGAATTTTCTGCACAGAATCTGCATCCCTTGGCAGAAAAAGCAAGTAAAAATCAGCATGGATTTGATATGGATTTTCATGTGATTTGTATGCGTTTTTGCAAGCTAAATTAAGATCTATTATTTAACAATAAAAAAGAATTGTGATGTCATTTCTTTGTCCAACCTATTATTTTGCATACTCCATTGAAGAATACTGTTTATACACACACAGATAGATAATAGATAGATGATAGATAGATAGATAATAGATAGATCTATCTATAGATAGATAGATAGATCTATATATATATACAGTATCTATCCATCTATCTATAGATATAGCTATCCATCTATCTATAGATATATCTATCTATCCATCTATCTATAGATAGATAGATAA
Organism: Oophaga sylvatica; assembly: GCA_033576555.1. Taxonomy (NCBI): domain Eukaryota; kingdom Metazoa; phylum Chordata; class Amphibia; order Anura; family Dendrobatidae; genus Oophaga; species Oophaga sylvatica. The sequence goes on from JARQOD010013707.1 coordinate 10,489, forward strand.
TACCAAGCCTAATGTTTACTGCAGTAATAAAGATACTAATATGGTACATAAAGAGTTAAAGACACACACAACACACACAAAATCTGCGCAATATCTGTTTAATTAAAAAAAAAATGGCGTGGGCTCCCATGCAATTTTCTGCGCCAGAGAGGTAAAGCCAGAAACTGGGGGCCGATGTTTATAGCCTGGGAAGCGTGTAATGCCCATGGATCTTCCCAGTCTATGAATATCATCCTGCAGCTGTATATTTAGCCTTTATTGGCTATTAAAATAGGGGACCCCAAATAGAAAATGACATGGGATCCCTCTATAATTAATAGCCAGAAAGGCTATGCAGACAGCCGCGGGCTGATATTCATAGCCTAGGAAGGTGTCATGGATATTAGCTCCCCCTGGCTACAAACACTAGCTGTCAGCCGCCCCAGAAATGGCGCATTTCTAAGATGCACCAATTCCGGCACTTAGCCTCTCTCTTCCCACTGCTCTGTTGCAGTGGCATATGGGGTAATAAGGGGTTGATGTCACCTTTGTATTGTAAGGTGACATCAAGCCCGGTTAGTAATGAATAGGCATCAATAAGACACCGATCCATTACTAATCCTATAGTTGTAAATGGGTTAAATAAACACACAGCCAGAATTAAGTATTTTAATGAAATAAAACACCACACAGTTTCCCATCTTTATTGTACGCCTAATCCATGCGACGCCCTCGATCCCCTGTAAAAAAAATAAAATAATAAACTCAACTGTATACTCCCTGCTCCGATGTAATCCGTGAAATAATGAGTGTCCCACGACTAGCTCCCCTATAGAGCTGTCACATCGGGAGATGTGACAGCTCTACAGGACCTCCAGTGAAACGCTGACAGGAGATAATGGCTCCTGCAGTGTTATCACTGAGGGGGTCACTGGAGTTCATCCTCTCACTTGACGGCAATGCTGCGTGAGAATTTTTCCACGCAGAAGGGCCGCAAGTGACAGGACAAACTCCTGTGACCTGACGGTGCAGTAATACAGTGCTGAAGGATACCTTCCTCATTGTATCACCGGAGGTCCCTGGAGAGCGGTCACATCTGCCGATGTGAAAGCTCTGCACGGGAGATCATCGTGGGACAATCGTTATACGGATTACGTCGGAACAGGGAGTATACGATTGTGTTTATTATTTTATTTTTCTACATTGGATCGAGGGCTTCATGGATTAGCAGTACGGTGAGTATGTACGTGTTTTTTTTTTTACTATTCAACACAGTAGCCGGATGATGGGACTACTACTGTCCCATCATCGGCTACTGATGTCACTGTAGCAGGCGTAACCGGATGTAGCCAGGACGATGTAGCTAGGACGATGCCTGCCTACACACAGACACGCACACACACACACAGCCGGGCACACACACACATAGATACACACAGACCCGCACATATTCACCGCACACACATAGTCTTCGCCCACACACTTCCCTCCTCCGATCTCCAGCGTTTCTTGCACCCACATCAGCAGCAAATCCGCAGATCTTTTTTTAACCTTTTTTTTTTATTTTTTGATTTTTTTGATTTCCCTTAGGGTGAGTTTCCACGGTCAGGAAACGCTGGCGCAGCGCCAAACACGCAGCGTCCAGATGTTACAGCATAGTGGAGGGGATTTCAAGAAATCCCGTCTCCACTATGCGTAACAACACGCAGGCGGGAGACCTGCGTAAACGGACATGCGAGTGCGTCTTTTCAGACCGCAGCATGTCCTAGCGTGTTGCGGCGACGGTGCGTCGCCGCAACAGAATTTCACACAGGGCTATGTAGCCCTGCGTTCTTTCCGGAGGTGTTCCGGAGGTGTCCTGAACACCTCCGGAAAGAGCGCGCGTCAGAAAGGGGGCGGGGCTTAGACGGAGCGGAATTTCCGCTCCGTCCAAAGCGCTGTGGTTCCGGACCGTGGAACTACAGCCTAACTCAATGCAAGTCAATGGGTGCAGAAATGCTGCAGATCCGCAAAAAGAATTGACATGCTGCGGGAAAAAAAACGCTGCAAATCCGCACTTATTTTTCCACAGTATGTGCACAACAAACCTCAAAATCACATAGAATAACATTGGCTGTGCACTACACTGTGGATTTGATGCAATTCCGCGCAGGGCCGGCTCCAGGTTTTTATGGGCCCCGGGCGAAAGAGTCTCAGTGGGCCCCTTTAACACAGAGCACGATTCATGATGCACAGATACTGCAGAGAAATATGGGTATAGTACAATGCCAAACACTTCACTTCTTCCATTACATGAGTGATATCTATTGTAAATTCTACAATAGCTCAAAAACCGCCAAATCCTCACAGCGCACAATACGGATTGGACAGTACAGTCCTCCATACAATATTATGGGCACCACATAGTCCTCCATACAGTATTATGGGCCAAATATAAAGCTCCATAAAGAATATTGGACCCCAAATAATGCTCCATACAGGAGACTGATCCCCATATAATGCTCCATACAAAATATGGAGCTCTCCTCTGCACTGTGCTGCGTTCTGCGCTGTTGCGGCTCAGGAAAGGGCGCTGTGGAAAGACTCCCCATCATCATCATCATTGTCTCCCCATCATCATCATCATTGCCTCATCATCATCATCATTGCCTGCCCATGATCATCATCATTGCCTTCCCATCATCATCATCATTGCCTCCCCATCATTATCATCATTGCCTCCCCATTATCATCATCATTGTCTCCCCATCATCATTGCCTCCCCATCAATATCATCATTGCCTCCCCATCATCATCGCCTCCCCATCATCATCATCATCATTGCTTCCCCATCATCATCACCTCCCCATCATCATAATCATCGCCTCCCCATCATCATCGCCTCCCCATCATCATCATCATTGTCTCCCCATCATCATCGCCTCCCCATCATCATCTCCTCCCCATCATCATCTTCATTGCCTCCGGCTCCTCACCACTATCACTGCCTCCCCCACCACCATCACACATACAGCACCACACACAGACAGCACCGCAGCACTCTCTCACATAAACACACACAAAGCACCGCACTACATACACACACACTGATACACACACACACACACACATACACACACACACACCTTACATCTCACCTGTCCGGCGTCCATGCTCTCTCTGCCACAGCCGGCCGCTGAATGATGATGTCATTCAGCGGCGCTGCTGTGAGAGGAAGCGCGGGCGCCCTGCAGAGGGAGCCTGGAGCTGCGGATTGCGGAGGCACGGGGAGAGGTGAGCATTGTGCCGGGCCAGCTGCCGGGGCTCTGAGCAAGCGGGGGGGGGGTGCTGACGCCGGCCCTGATTCCGCACGTCCAAAAACGCTGCTGATCCACATTTAAATATGCAGTGTGTGCACATACCCTAATAGTATTCTTTCACATAGGGGCAGTACACCTTACACTACATACATTACTGGCAGTATTATAGTATTCTTGTACATAGGGGCAGTACACCTTATGCTAAGTACATTACTGGCAGTATTATAATATTCTTGTAAACAGGGGCAGTACACATTAAGCTATGTGCATTACTTTCAGTATTACGGCGCGTAACATGTATTGTGAACTGCTGATCATTCTGATCACTGTGTTTTTGTCTCCTTGACGCTCGTGATTTAGGTAGTTTGGA